>ML283928.1:176253-255506 GCA_005239495.1 Nicotiana undulata | reverse complement strand
AAGATCCTAGGGGACATTTCCCCCTTACAAAGTTTGGAAAGGAGACTCACCTGGACAAGTACTACTCCGGTCAATGGACCAATCAACAAGACGCACAAATCCTCCGAATCACCCTCGATGGCTCGCAACTTGCCAAAAACACATAATTATATCAATTTGGGAAGAATCGAGGAGGATTTATTAAGGATTTCCCTTAAAAACACATTCTTGACATACTTGGCAAATTAAACTCCGAGCCTCGCGTCCGGAAAATTATAATTCTTGAAGAAATGCGCTATACGTCGCCTAAGGATCAAGATTAAATCAATTAATCATCCTACAATGGCCTAAAATCAGAATTCCCATTTTCCTCAAAACCCTCTGTTCTCCCCAACAATTTCTTATGAATTTCTATGAATTTGTAAGTGTAAATTCCCAAAGAATTGAAGGATTTAACATGTGGAGGCCAAAGAATTACTTACCTGAGGTAATTGGACTGAAAACACGTTCTGGAGCTCTTGTGGTGTGCAACAATAGAGGAAAACTTGTGTTTTGGGAAGAAATTCACGAAATGGGCTTTTTATAGGACTGGCCAGCAGTTTCCGCACCTGCGACCTTTGGATCGCAAGTGCGGTCTCGCACCTGCGGGAAATGGGTCGCACCTGCGGAAAAGGCCTTGGCACTGGGGGAAATTGGCCGCGCCTGCGAGGGCCTGGGCCTTGGGGAATGGTCGCGCTTGCGGAGCTTGGTCCGTCCCTGCGGAGCCGCGCCTGCGAGAACAAGGCCACTCCTGCGGCTGGAGCCGCGCCTGCGATGGGAAGACCGCTGGTGCGAGCCTCGCGCCTGCGGCTCATGGACCGCAAGTGCAGTCACACCAGAAGATTTCCCACCAGCTATGCAACTCCTGGTTTCTGTCCCCGATTGGGGTCCGGGGGACCCCTAGGCCCACCCGAGCCCTTGACAAATTATACCAACAAGTCCCAAATCACATGACGGACTTGCTCGAGCTCCCAGAACACTAAAAACATCATCCAAACTATAAATCACTCTCCAAAACCCCTTAGCTTCAAACTTAGGATTTCAAGAAAATTCAAATGGCTCACCGATACGCCGAACGGGCCTATACTGCTCGGAATGACCCCAAATTTTGCGAGCAAGTCATAAATGACTATACGGAACTATTGCCAGCTCTGGAATTCCATTTGGACCACGATATCATGAGGTCCAATTCCAGGCTAAATTCCAAATCTTATGAAATCCTGAATTCCAGTTCAGGTGCCGAAATACTCCCGGATCATCTGAAACTCGAGGCGAACACACTCCCAAGTCTGAAATCATCATCCTGAGCTGCTGGAGCTGTCAGAACACAATTCCGTGGTCGATTTCTCAAAATGTTGCTCGGAACCAAAATTAGCCAAATAGGCTAGCCTTCAGGAACCAAGTGTTCCTGAACTGGCCAAATCACTTATGAATCTCGAACTACCTGCCCACACAGATCATAAGGCACGAGTAGCCACTATGGAAATATTCATTCACGGGAACGAAGTCCCAACACATAAAATGATCGGCTGGGTCGTTACAATGAATTTGATAATTTAGAAGGAAGATTAACTAGGCATTGATGTTTAGAACTAGGTTTTAGGGAGAATTTTACTTACCTCAAACACTAGGTTGAAGGCTCCTCTTGAAATCTATCATGAAGCTTGGGGAAGAAGATGGAAATGGTGAAATAATGCCAAATCCCGTATTAAAATCACACTGCCCAGCTACTTATATCGTGCGATCGCAGCTGGGGAAGTGCGTTCGCACAAGACAACTGCCCAGGGCCCTCAAGAGCACTGTGCAATCGCAGCTATAGGCTGGTGATCGCGGAGAGCAGGGGAAACAAGTTTGTGAGATCGCGGGGGTAGGGGCTGCGATCACAGAGAGCTAATTCAGGCCAGTCCAAAAACTTACCCTATGCGATCACAGATAGACCTGTGCAATCGCACAGGTCATTTTCCACCCCTGTTCCAATCCTCTTATGCGATCGCAGCCTTGCACCTGCAAACGCACTGAAGAAAACCAGACAAATTTTTTTGGTGTTTTGGAATTAACTCCGAGGGGTCCGAAACTCACCCGAGCCTCTTGTATACGGACTCACTCGAACTCTCGGAACATGAAAAAAAAAACAACGAAACTCAAAATTCAACCCCAAAACCAAATTGAATCAAAACTTAAGAACTTTGAAATTCTAGAATTCACCCCAATGCATCGAACGAGCCTATACTACTCGGAATGACTTCAAATTTTTCAGACAAGTCATAAATGACATAGCAGGACTATTCCGGGTCTCGGAATTCTGTTCGGACCTCGATAGCATAAAATCACGTTTTCCACTTCTAGTGCCGAAATGCTCTCGGGTCATCGAAAACTCGTTCCGAACATACGCCCAAGTCCAAAATCATCATACGAAGCTACCGGAGCTGTCAGAACTCGATTCCTAGGTCGTTTGCTCAAAATATTGACCGAAGTCAAACTTGGCCAAATAGGCCAACCTTAAGGAACCAAGTGCTCCTAAAGTACTCTAAACATTTCCAAATCCCGAGCTACCCGTCCCCGCAAGTCATAAAGCACTAATAGCCTCTATGGAAGGTTTCATTTAAGGGATCGGGATCCTAATACGCAAAATGACCGGCTGGGTCGTTACAAAAGATTAAAGCAGTCATGGCTTAAACAAAGAGACAAAAACAAACTGGACCACAAACATATAATTACATGCTTACAGTATCTAGCAAAGTTCAAAAACAGACTTGAACATTAAGCTAACTTAGGGAAAGAGGTCACATTATTTGTAATAACTTAGTTTAGCAGTGTTGCTAATAGGATCATATAGTTAGATAGAAAGTAGAATCATGCTAAAGATTTAAATAGTCTTATAAAACATAGAATAGAATAATAGGAGTTAAGGCATACCAGATGAGAAGAAAACAAACATGAATGTAGCTGTTTAAGTTCCAGAAAATCTGGCCTTGGCTTTCAGCCCGCCAAATAGTGCAGAAATCAGAACAATAGAAAGAGAGAGCTTAAATTTTTGAGAACAGAGAGTTAGAAATTTGTAAAGTTGTTCTAAAAGGGGATGTAAAGCGTTTTTAAAATAAGAACAAGGAAGGGGTTTAAATTGCTCACAATGGAGTAAAACAAACACGGTAATGAACCAGTCATACACAAATAAGGTATGAAAATCAATTAACAATCAATTAAGGTTAGAATGGATCAATTAACAGGACAGAATCAAGTAAAGTACCACTTAATTTAAGGAAAACCTTATACGGAACTAATTCGTAGTTAAGAGCTAGGTTAAATAAGGTAAGAAATAAGTCCAGAAATCAATTAGGAGTCAGCTCCATTAATCATGACACAAAATCAAGCCAGTAAGGGAGTTAAGGAAAGTAGTACGAGTAATCAATCACATAAATACGGTAAGAACAGGTAAAATCTTAATAAGGAAATACTGGCACTAAAGGAAGCTGATTTCAAACCCCAAATTTGGTAAGTAAAATCAATTAACGCTTAATTGACCGAGTTAAAGGTAAACGGGCAGAAACAGTAGAATAAATAGTCAAATAATTGGAACCCTAAGAAATACAAAGACATATAGATGGAACTAATTAAATCAAGTAAAAATCAGTCAAACAATAAATAAGCAAACCAGAGATGAAACATTTAAACGTTAAATCTTTTTTTTTTTGCAAAAAAATATCTGTTGGGACCCTAATTTTAGGGTAAAAATCGATCACAAAATAATAAAGCTGTAAGAAATAGAAATATCAAAATTTTAAAGGGAAAATACCAAAACAAACACCATATCATTTTAGATCTAAAAGATCTAAACAAATTTATCCAGAAAATAGCCAGGTTCGTAAAAAAATAAATAGAAGTGAACCAAATCTAGTTTGAACTAGAGATTTGAAACCATAAAATACGAAAACATTTGTACTCACATGTATCAGAGTGAACATGGACAGAATAATCGATATATGAGAGACTTTGAACCAGATTTTGTTCAAGCCTCTTGAGATTCACATCAAGTAACATAAAAATCGTTTAATCAGTAGAGAGATGAAGCCAAATAAGGTAGGGGATCGATGAAAAATACCATGAATCAAGAGGGAATGTGTAACGGCAGGGCTAGGGTTTGAGGGGGTTAGAGAGAAGAGAGGAGAGTATCCAAGGACGGCGGGTTGGGGGAAATGAAGGTAGGGTTTTGGGTCTTGGTATATTAAAATGGAAGGTTGATTTAGGGCAGTTGATCTTCTGAGATCAACGGCCAAGATTAGATATAGGTTGGGCGGGTTATTGGACGGGTATGGGTAGTTGGGTCAGAGTGATGGGTATTGGATAATTGGGCTGATAAGGTATTGGGCTATTGGGCAGGCACGAAATTCTTTAAAAAAGGGCTATATTTTAAATACCCACTTAAATTAATAAAATAATTAATAAATTATGAAAAATGTTATTTGTATATGAAAATAATTAAAATAATTACTTAGTATTATAAAAATATAAAAAGTTATTTTTCGCGTAAATAAAGTAATTATGCATGTACGGCTATTATTGCAAAGTTATTGCAATTATAGCTTAAAGATACAAATATAATTATGCATAGAATGATTAAAGCTAAATATAAATGTAAATGATAAACATTAAGTAATAAAATTATTATAAAATTATTTGCGATGCAATTAGTAATTATTTAAGTAATAAAATGCTGAAATTAATTATTAAAAATCCTTCAAAGTTACAGAAAATTATGAAAAATATTGGTTGATGCTCATGCACTATTTTGAAAGTATATATGTATTTTGTTTTATTTAAAATATATATGGGGAAAATTGGGTATTAACAAATGCCCCTCTTTACTCGGAAAGGATGAAAGAGTTGTCGGGTAAAGATATGATGACCAATTTTGACCGAATAAGGGATATGGGAGATATAAGCCACACTCCGGTTTTCGAGCTTCCTACATATCCCTAGTTTTACAGAAATCAGGCCGTGTGTAGTTCTGGATCCATTGGTGGAATGAACTGATGGAGTCATCACAAGGACGAACAAAAGGTTTCGAGTAGGATGAAACGATTATGGTGAACAGTAAAGTTTGAAATAATTTGAAGCGATTAGAGCGGGATTTCTCCTATTGGGATAACAGTTACTTACCGGGTCACCTGCAAATCCACAAAAGATATATCGCGAGCATATATGTATAAATTTGCGTAAATTTATACATGATGCAAATTCCCTTCAGACCATGAAAATTGTCTTTGGACGGTGAGGATGACGTCCTTAGACCATGATTTCACGGGCCATGAATTGTGCGGTAAGGGATTCGCAGGCCATGAAATGATGTTCTCGGGCCATGAAGAAGGTGCCTCCGAACCATGACGCCTTTGAATAATGATGTTCAAGTTTGGGAGATCCTCAGGCCATGGCATGATGTCTTTCAAGTATGAGGATCATGCCTTCACACTATGACGCCTTCAAACAAGTTGGCTATATTTCATCAATGAGGTGCAGAGAAATAATGTTAGAGGATACAAGACAGAGCTTAGTCTTGTGTGAGGTTGAGGGCAGAGCTTAGCCTGATGCAAGAGAGACAATGTTGAGTCTCGTGTGAGATTCGAGACAGTGCTTAGTCCCATTAAAAGTGAAGGCAGCGTTTAGCCTTATGCAAATAGAGAGGCAGGGCTTAGCCTCATGTGTAACGACCTGGCCGGTCGTTTTGCGTATTCGGACCCCGTTAACTTAAATAAGACTATCTGTAGTATCTTATCGTAATTTGTGACTTGCGGGGATGGGTGGTTCGGGATTTGGATGTGTTTGGAATAGTAAAGGAACACATGGTTCATTAAGGTTGGCTTTTAAAGCCAAGTTTGACTTCGGTCAACATTTTGAGTAAACGGTATCAGAATCGAGTTTCGACGATTCCAGTAGCTTCGTATGATGATTTCGGACTTGTACGTATGTCAGGAATGGGTTTTGGATGACCCGGGAGCGTTTCGACGCCAAATAGCGAAATAGAGTTTTCTTAAGTTTGAAATTTGGTTTGGAACGTGATTTTATGTTTTTGAGGTTCGAATGGAATTCCGAGATCGGGAATAGTTCCATCATGTCATTCATGACTTGCTTGCAAAATTTGGTGTCATTCCGAGTCGTATAGGTAAGTTCGACGCATTGAAACCGAATTCAAGAACTTAGAAATTCTTATGTTTGATTCTAGGGGTTTTGAGGGGTGATTTTGATATTTAGCGTTATTTTGGGTGTTCTGAAGGCTCGAGTCAGTCCCTATTATGATTTAGGACTTGTTGGTATGATTGCACGGGGGCTCGGGTGGGCCCAGGTGCCTCCCAGACCCCACACGAGGCCAAAAACCAGCTGAAAATGCAGTCGGTGCACCTGATTTGGTGTGACCGCAGGTGCGGGACCGCTCCTGCGGTCCCAGCCTCACAGGTGCATGAATTCTGCAAGTGCGGATTTTATTCCGCAAGAGCAGAACCGCAGGCGCGGTCTCCAGCTCCGCAGGTGCGGGCCCATTCATCCCCGTCCAATTCCGCAGGTGCGAGCCCCAGCTCGCAGGCGCGAGTCCGCAGGTGCGGTCCTCGAGCCGCAGGTTCGGAACCTCTGTAGGCTAGGCAGTGCACTTTCACTTAAACACGGGATTTCCTTCATTTTTTTCATTTTACACCTCCATTGAAGACTTGAGAGCTTGGGAAGAACTCTTCACTACCTAGCTACTAAGAGGTAAGTAAATTCTATTTAAATGTTAGATTTGTGCACCAAAACTTAGGTAGATTAACATCTAAATAGTGGAAATCATAGGGGATAGAGTGAAAACCTAGGTTTGATGAACTTTAGGGAATTTCACCACTTCTCTACCATGAAATCGTATAACAAATTTACATATTAATGATCCTTAGGCTATGGGTGAGTGTTATCTTTAAAAATTTTCGGAATCCGAGCATGTGGGCCCGGGGGGTGTATTTTGGAATTTCTTCAAGAATAGTGAACTTACTAAATAAGTAGGAGATTTCCATACCTTGAGCATGCATTGACGTATTTGTATATAATTTGACTAGTTTCGCGTCCTCGGGTGTAAAGTTTGGAGTTTCGGGCGCGTTCTTGGCCGGGAAGTAGATTCTACGCGAGGTGAGTCTCCTTTCCAACCTTGTAAGAGGGAATTGTCCCCATAGGTAAATGTAAACGATTGAATTTGTCCTTTTTTTCGGGGGCTACGTACGCGCAAAGTGACGAGATTCTGAGCGTAGATACTACTTTGTTGTGTCAGGTAGAATTTGGGATTTCACAAGCATGCCTCTATGTGACTTACCTGCAACTTTACTTGTGTTCCTGGTTGCTTATTATCCTTGAAATTTACATGAGAATTTCGGAAGCTATGAGTAAGTTTAAGTGCTTAAATCCCTGAATTTAAGAATAATCCATGATAAATCCCTGAATTTCCTGATAATTCTGTGTATGTCTACGAGCACCCGTGTCGCATGTATAATTCGTGAGTGGGGTAGCCTTATAGTTATGTCAACCGCGTCGCATGATCGATTTGCGAGCGGGGTAATAAATGCATCTATGGTTCGTGCCGCTCGACCCACGGCAGTGCATATTTAAATTCCTACGCCGCTTCGGCCGTACGCCTCGGCATATTATATGCTATGTGCTTGATTGAGAGTCTTATTATTATTCTTACCAATTCAATTGTTCTGTGGGAAAGAAACTTGTGATTTTTATTGAATATTGTTACTTGCCCTTTGCGGGTTGATCATTATCTTTATGTATTGATGCTCCATGTCTACTTGCTTTCCATAAATATTATTCCTGTCTAGATTCATTAAATCATATTATTGTTAACGACCCTAGTGTGTAACACGTCTACCTCTCGTCACTACTTCTTCGAGTTTAGATGGGATACTCACTGGGTACATATTTGTTTATATGTACTCATGCTACACGTGTGTACATAATTGTACATGTTATGAGGCTGTTGCACCTGGTCACTATTCCGATGCCCGTCATTGAGAGTACTATCTGGACCCGACTACACGGTGAGCTGCTTTTCCTGGCGTTCCTCAGCAGGACTGTGGAGTTTCTATTGTTTTTGGGATATTTCTGTCTACCCCTTTCAGACAGTTGTACATTCATTTTGATTATTTTGTATACTCCACTAGTCGCCTGTGGACTTGTGACACTAGGTCTTGGCATACGTAGTTGGTTTTCATAGTATTTTGCTATACTATATAGGTTGGCAAACGATTTTTTAGTTACTTTAAATAAATTTGCCTTACTTCCTCACTTTCATTAAAGGACTTCTTAAATTAAAACTGAACAAGTATTTGAACATATCATTTGTTTAAGTAATTTTGTTAGTAACTAGTGTTGGCTTGCCCGACTTCTGTGTTGGGAGCCATCACGACCTGAGTAAGAATTTGGGTCGTGACAACATGGTATCAGAGCGCTAGGTTCACGTAGGTCTCACAAGTCACAGACAAACCTAGTAGAGTCTTGCGGATCGATACAGAGACGTCTGTATTTATCTTCGGGAGGCTACAAGGTGTTAGGAAAATATATCTTTATTCTTATTCTATCATGCAGTCGATGGTCTGACTAAATCTCATTCTTGTACTCTCTCACAAATGGTGAGGACTCGTGCAGCTGATATTTCTGGCCTGGGAGATGCCGCTACCCCCGTAGTTCCAGGTTGTGGCAGAGGCCGGGGGAGGGCACCGACCCGAGGTAGGGGACATGGGCGTCCCAGAGTTACTCCATTAGCTCCCCCAGAGGATCCTATCCCTGAGGAGCAAGGTGAGGTGCCCCCAGCAGATCTAGCTCCGATGGATTTCATGACTGCACCAGGCTTCTAGGAGGTCATGGGCCGTATGATGCGGTTCATGGATACTATGACTCAAGCTGGTTTATTTCTAGGGATCCTGCTACATCTCAGGGGGGAGGGGGAGTTCAGACCCCTACCACCCAGGCCGCAGGTCATGCAGCGGCGGTATATCAGACTCTGGGTACTCTGCCCGCGAGTGGAGCACAGCCAGCAGTAGCACCTGAGCTTAGACCAGTTGCGGACGGCGATCCGCAGAAGTTACTTGATAGATGGACTTTATTGCACCCTCCTGTCTTCGGAGGTGAGAGGGGGGGGGGATGCCTAGGACTTCATTGATAAGTGCAGGTACAGACTGCACAACATGAAGATTTTGGAGTCCCAAGGAGTTAATTTCACTACTTTTCTGCTATAGGGTAGGGCCCGCAGATGGTGGCAGTCATTCATCCTGGGTAGACCCGCAGGTTCCCTTCCTCTCATATGGGAGCAGTTCACTCAGCTATTCCTGTACATGTATATTCCCCCCTCTGAGAGGGAAGAGCTGCGGTATCAGTTTGAGTAGCTGGAGCAGGGACAGATGACACTGACGGATTACGAGGCCAGGTTTTCAGAGTTGTCCCGTCATGCCCTCATGATTCTTCCTACGGATGCTGAGAGAGTGTGGAGATTTGTAGCTGGGCTGCACTCAAGTATTAGGGCTAACATGGCCCGAGAGGTGGAGATGGGTACTCCTTATCAGCTTGTGGTCGAGATAGCTCGCCGGATTGAGGGTTACCGATCGAGGGGCAGAGAGCAGGGTCAGCCGGATATGAGAGTTAGATTTTCTGGAGATTTCTGAGGTGCCCCAGGCAGGGGTAGGGGTCAGTTCAGCAGAGGCCAGCCTAGCAGGCGTCCATACTCAGCTCCTCCACCCCCTCCCCGTGGTCCTCCAGTGAGTCCTTTACTTTAGTGCCATGTCGGAGAGTTCTTACCGCCCACCAGCCATTCAGGGTTCCTCCGGCGGATATTCAGGTCATCAGGGTTCTCCCAGTACCTACTTCATTGCTATGCCAGAGGTTTCTCACCGTCCCCCAGCTATTCAGGGTTTTTCTTCTTCAGGGCAGCAGGCCATGCCTCTAGTGAGATGCTATGAGTGTGGGGATTCAGGCCACATGAGGAGGATTTGTCCCAGACATTGGGGAAATGCTGTTCAGCAGAGCTACCAACCCACATACTCAGCACCGGTGCCCCGTCCACCTAGAGGTGGAGGGCAGGCTGGTAGAGGTCGTCCCAGAGGTGGAGGCCATTCAGGAGGAGCTTAGCTAGCTCCTATTGAGTCCAGCGGAGGTTAGTCTTCAGGTACTCCAGCCAGATTCTATGCTATTCCGGCCTGAGCAGATGCAATGGCCTTAGACTCTGTGATCACAAGTACTATTTCAATATGTGGTAGGGAGGCATCAGTGCTATTTGATCAAGGATCTACTTATTCTTATGTGTCAGCTTTATTTGCTTGTTTTCTCGATGTTCCTTGCCAGTCCTTGGATTCTCCTATATATGTGTCCACTCCTGTGGGCGATTCTGTGGTGGTAGACCGGGTCTATCGGTCTTGTGTGATCACCTTTTGTGGGTACGAGACTAGAGCGGACCTTTTATTGCTCGACATGGTGGATTTCGAGATTATCCTGGGCATGGATTGGCTATCTCCTCACCATGCCTTCTTGGATTGCCATGCTAAGACGGTTACTTTGGCCATTCCCGAGTTGCCTAGGTTGGAATGGAGAGGTTCCTCAGTTAGTGCAGCCAGTAGAGTTATTTCCTTCCTGAAGGCTCGACATATGGTTGAGAAGGGTTGTTTTGCATATCTTGCTTATGTGCGGGACACCACCGTCGAGTTTCCAACGATTGATTCAGTGCCAGTTGTTCGAGACTTTGCGGATGTCTTTCCTTCAGACTTTTCAGGCATGCCTACGGATTGAGATATCGATTTTTGTATTGATGTAGCTCCAGGCACTCAGCCTATTTCTATTCCATCGTATCGTATGGCTCCGAAGGAGTTGAAAGAGTTGAAGGAGAAGCTTAAGGAGTTATTGGCTAAGGGGTTTATCAGGCCGAGTGTATCGTCGTGGGGTGCTCCAGTTCTATTTGAAAAGAAGAAATATGTGTCTATGCGGATATGCATTGATTACCGCCAGTTGAACAAGGTAACTATTAAGAACAAGTATCCATTGCCGCGCATCGATGATTTGTTTAACCAGTTACAGGGTGCCAGGGTATTTTCTAAAATTGACTTGAGATCGGGGTATCATCAACTAAAGATTCGGGCTTCGGATGTTCCGAAGACTGCTTTTCATACGAGATATGGCCATTATGAGTTCTTGGTGATGTCCTTTTGGCTTGACTAATGCCCCGGCAACATTTATGGACTTGATAAACAGGGTGTTCTGGCTGTATATTGATTCCTTTGTCATCGTCTTCATTGATGACATTTTGATTTACTCAGGTAGCCTGGAAGAGCACGAGCAGCATTTGAGAGTTGTGCTCCAGACCTTGCGAGAACAGAAGCTATATGCTAAGTTCTCCAAGTGTGAGTTTTGGTTAGATTCCATGGCATTCGTGGGACATGTGGTATCCAGAGAGGGTATCAAGGCTGATCCTAAGAAGATTGAGGAAGTTCATAGTTGGTCACGTCTTACTTCAGCGACAGATATCAGGAGTTTCTTGGGTCTATCAGGCTACTACCGGCGATTTGTGGAGGGCTTTTCATCCATTGCAGCCCCATTGACTAGATTAACTCAGAAGAATGATCCATTTCGGTGGTATGATGAGTGTGAGGCGAGCTTTCAGAAGCTCAAGACTGCATTGACTTTGGCACCAGTTTTAGTATTGCCTTCCGTTTCAGGGATGTATACGGTGTATTATGACTCTTCACGCATTGGCTTGGGGTGTGTATTGATGCAGGAAGAGAGAGTTATTGCTTATGATTCGCGCCAGCTGAAGGTTCATGAGAAGAATTACCTTGTACACGATTTGGAGTTGGTGGCGATTGTTCATGCTCTTAAGATTTTGAGGCATCACTTATATGGGGTGTTTTGTGAGGTTTATACAGACCACCGCAGCTTGCAGCACTTGTTCAAGCAGAGGGATCTTAATTTGAGGTAGCGCAGGTGGCTTGAGTTACTAAAAGATTACGGCATCACCATTCTTTATCATCCGGGCAAGGCGAATGTAGTAGCAGATGATTTGAGTAGGAAGACGGAAAGTATGGGTAGTTTGGCCTATATTGCAGCAGAGGAGAGGCCTCTAGCCTTGGACATTCAGTCCTTGGCCAATCACTTGGTGAGATTAGATCTTTCAGAGCCTCGTCGAGTTCTAGCTCATGTGGTTGCTCAGTCTTCATTATTAGGGGAGATCAAGGATCGACAGTATGATGACCCGTGTTTGGCAGAACTACAGGAGACAGTGGTCCAGGGTGGTGCCAAGGAGGTTACTATCGGCGAGGATGGTGTTTTGAGACTTCAGGGTCGATTGTGTGTTCCTAATGTTGATGGCTTGAGGTAGAGGATTCTAGAAGAGGCACACAGTTCGCGGTATTCTTTTCATCCTAGTGCTACGAAGATGTATCTTTATTTGAAGCATCATTTCTGGTGGAGACGCATGAAGAGGGACATTGTGGAGTATGTGGCTAGATGTCTTAATTTCCAGCATGTTAAATATGAGAACCAGAGGCCTGGGGGCCTACTTCAGTAGATGCCCATTCCTGAGTGAATGTGGGAGTGCATTACTATGGACTTCGTGGTTGGGTTTCCTCGGACGTTGCGGAAGGTTGACGCGGTTTGGGTTATTGTGGATAGATTGACCAAATCGGCGCATTTCATCCCTATGGCTACTACTTATACTTCTGAGAGGCTATCCTAGATCTACATTCGAGAGATAGTCCGGTTGCACGGTGTACCGGTGTTCATTATATCAGATCGAGGTCCTCAGTTCACCTCGCACTTCTGGAGAGCAATACACAGAGAGATGGGTACTCAGGTTGATCTCAACACAACATTTCATCCACAGGCTGATGGTCAGTCGGAGCGTACCATTCCGATATTGGAGGATATGCTCAGAGCATGTGTGCTTGACTTTGGAGGCCAGTGGAACCAATTCTTGCCCTTGGTCGAGTTTGCTTACAATAATAGTTATCAGTCCAACATCGAGATGGCTCCGTTTGAGGCTTTATATGGTCGGCGATGTCGTTCTCCTATCGGGTGGTTTGAGCCTGGAGAGGATAAGTTATATGGTGTAGACCTGGTGAGAGATTCTTTAGAGAAGGTGAAGTTAATTCAGGAGAGGCTCTGCACAGCACAGTCAAGACAGAAGAGTTACGCGGATCAGAGGGCACGTGCTGTGTCATTTATGGAGGGAGATAAGGTTCTGCTGAAGGTTTCGCCGATGAAGGGTATTATGAAATTCGGGAAGAAGGGAAAGTTGAGCTCGAGGTTCATAGGTCCTTTCGAGGTATTGAGGCGAGTTGGAGAGGTTGCTTATGAGCTTGCCTTACCTCCCAGCTTATCGGGTGTCCATCCGGTGTTCCACGTATCCATGCTCCAGAGATACCACGCCAATTTCTCTCACGTTGTTGATTTCAGTACTATTCAGTTGAATGAGAGGTTGGTCTACGAGGAGGAGCAAGTTGCTATTGTTGATAGACAGGACCGCCAGTTGAGATCTAAGAAAATTTCTGTTGTAAAGGTCCAGTGGCGGGGCCAGACAGTCGAGGAGGCGACTTGGGAGTCCGAGGAGGACATGCGGGGTAAATATCCACACTTATTCAGCACTTCTGGTATGATTCTAGACCCGTTCGAGGACGAACGTTTGTTTAAGAAATGGAGAATGTAACGACCCGATGGGTTGTTTTGCGTATTCAAACCCCGTTCCCTTAAATAAGACTTTCTATAGCGGCTTATCGTGATTTGCGACTTGCGGGGACGGGTGGTTCGGGATTTGGAAGTGTTTATAATAGTAAAGGAACACATGGTTCCTTAAGGTTGGATTTTAAAGCCAAGTTTGACTTCGGTCAACATTTTTAGTAAACGGCATCGGAATCGCGTTTTGACGATTCCAGTAGCTTTGTATGATGATTTCGGACTTGTACGTATGTCCGGAATGGGTTTTGGATGACCCGGGAGCATTTCGACGCCAAATAGCGAAATAGAGTTTCCTTAAGTTTGAAATTTGGTTTGGAACGTAATTTTATGTTATCGAGGTCAGAACGAAATTCCAAGATCGGGAATAGTTTCGTTATGTCATTCATGAGTTGCCTGCAAAATTTGGTGTCATTCCGAGTGGTATAGGTAAGTTCGGCCCATTGAAACCGAATTCAAGAACTTAGAAATTCTTAAGTTTGATTATAGGGGTTTTGAGGGGTGATTTTGAGATTTAGCATTGTTTTGGGTGTTCTGAAGGCTCGAGCGAGTCCGTATTTTAATTTAGGATTTGCTGGTATGATTGCACGGGGGCTCGGGTTGGCCCAAGTTCCTCCCGGACAACACACGAGGCCAAAAACCAGCTAAAAATGCAGCTGGTGCACCTGATCTGGTGTAACCGCAGGTGCGGTTGCCCAGTTGCAGGTGCAGGACCACTCCTGTGGTCCCAGCTTCGCAGGTGCGGGAATTCCGCAGAAGCATATTTCATTCTGCAGGAGCGGAACCGCAGGTGCGGTCTCCAGCTCCGCAAGTGCGAGCCCAGTCTTCCCCGTCCAATTCCGCAGGCGCGAGACCGCAAGTGCGGTCCTCGAGCCGCAGGTGCGGAACCCCTGTAGGCCAGGCAGTGCACTTTCACTTAAACACGAGATTTCATTAATTTTTTTTATTTTACACCTCCATTGAAGACTTGAGAGCTTGGAAAGAACTCTCCACTACCTAGCTACTAAGAGGTAAGTAAATTCTATTTAGATGTTAGATTTTTACACAAAAACTTAGGTAGATTAACATCAAAATAGTGAAAATCATAGGGGATAGAGTGAAAACCTAGGGTTGATGAACTTTAGGGAATTTCACCACTTCTCTACCATGAAAGCGTATAACAAATTTACATATTAATGATCCTTAGGCTATGGGTGTGTGTCATCTTCAAAAATTTCCAGAATCCGATCATGTGGGCCCGGGGGGTGTATTTTGGAATTTCTTCAAGAATAGTGAATTTACTCAATAAGTAGCAGAATTTCCATACCTTGAGCATGCATTGACGTATTTGTATATCATTTGACTAGTTTCGCGTCCTCGGGTGTAAAGTTTTGAGTTTCGGGCGCGTTCTTGGCCGGGAAGTAGATTCTACCCGAGGTGAGTCTCCTTTCCAACCTTGTAATAGGGAATTGTCCCCACAGGTAAATGTAAACGATTGAATTTGTCCTTATTTGCGGGGGCTACGTACGCGCAAAGTGACGAGAGTCCGTGCGTAGCTACTACTTTGTTGTGTCGGGTAGAATTTGGGATTTCACAAGCATGCCTCTATGTGCCTTTCCTGCAACTTTACTTGTGTTCCTGGTTGCTTATTATCCTTGAAATTTACATGAGAATTTCAGAAGCTATGTGTAATTTTAAGTGCTTAAATCCCTGAATTTAAGAATAATCCATGATAAATCCTTGAATTTCCTGATAATTCTATGTATGTCTATGAGCACCCGTGTCGCATGTATAATTTGTGAGCGGGGTAGCCTTATATTTTTGTCAACCGCGTCGCATGATCGATTCGCGAGCGGGGTAATAGATGCATCTATGGTTCGTGCCGCTCGACCCTCGGCAGTGCACATTTAAATTTCTGCGTCGCTTCAGCCGTACGCCTCGGCATATTATATGCTATGTGCTTGATTTAGAGTATTATTATTATTCTTACCAATTCAATTGTTCTGTGGGAAAGAAACTTGTGATTTTTATTGAATATTGTTACTTGCCCCTTGCGAGTTAATCGTTATCTTTATGTACTGATGCTCCATGTCTACTTGCTTTCCATAAATATTATTCGTGTCTAGATTTATTAAATCATATAATTGTTAACGACCCTAGTGAGTAACACGTCTACCTCTCGTCACTAATTCTTCGAGTTTAGACGGGATACTCACTGGGTACATATTTGTTTATATGTACTCATGCTACACTTTTGTACTTAATTGTACAGGTTTTGAGGTTGTTGCACCTGGTCACTATTCCGGTGCTTGTCATTGAGAGTACTATCTGGACCCGACTACACGGTGAGCTTCTTTTCCTGGCATTCCTCAGCAGCACTGTGGAGTTTCTATTGTTTTTGGGATATTTCTGTCTACCCCTTTCAGACAGTTGTACATTCATTTTGATTTTTTTGTATACTCCACTAGTCGCCTGTGGACTTGTGACACTAGGTCTTGGCATACGTAGTTGGTTTTCCTAGTATTTCGCTATACTGTATAGGTTGGCAAACGATTTTTGAGTTACTTTAAATCAATTTGCCTTACTTCCTCACTTTCATTAAAGGACTTCTTAAATTAAAACTGAACAAGTATTTGAACATCTCATTTGTTTAAGTAATTTTGTTAGTAACTAGTGTTGGCTTGCCCGAATTCTGTGTTGGGCACCATTACGACCTGAGTAAGAATTTGGGTCGTGACATCATGAAAATGATTTGATACAGGGCTTAGTCTCATGCAAAGAGAAGGCAGTGTTTAGCCTTGTTCGAAGATTTGAGACAAGGCTTAGTCTCATGCAAAGAGAAGGCAGTGCTTAGCCTTATGCGATGATTTAATGCAGGGCTTAGTCTCATGCAAAGAGAAGGCAGTGTTTAGCCTTATGCGAGTTGAGAGGCAGGGCTTAGCCTCATGCAAGGTTCAGGATAGTGCTTAGTCCCATGCAAAGAGAAGGCAATGCTTAGCCTTTTGCAAAATTCTGGACAGTTCTTAGTCCCATCCAAAGAGAAGGCAGTTCTTAGCCTTATGCAAATAGGGAGGCATGGCTTAGCCTCATGCAAGGATTGAGAAGGAGCTTAGTCATGCGGAGAGAAGGTAGTTCTTAGCCTTATGCAAATAGGGAGCTAGGGCTTAGCCTCATGCAAGGTTGAGACAGAGCTTAGTCTCATGTAAGGAGAAGAGTAAGAGTGAAGTATTCTTAGCTGACAATGTGTTTCATGCATAGAGATTGTGTTGTTACGACGATGTTTATCATGATGATAAAGTTCTGCATCCAAAGAAAATTTGTGAGTTTTGCAGGGGGGAGAGGCTGGTTCTTGCCTTTGCTTGCTCGATTTTCTCCGCTCTGTCTGAATATCATGTTCAAGTTATTGGGGTAGCATTTGGCTAAAGTAAAGTTTCTTTTCAAAGCATACGTGTATAATTAAAGGAGTTTAGAAATTAGTTAGATGAACCAGTGACTGTGACATTATTAGAGACATTTCGACTTCCTCTGCCGTAGAACTTTGAGGGTCCTTCTAAAAATTCTGCCCCAGTTAACTAGTTGACCTTTCTGACTATTCCATATGCTGCGGTTGGCTGAATTTGCTTCGGAATTTTGAGGGCCCTCCTCAAAATTCTCCCCCAGTTTCTGATTGTGGGGAAAATGGAAATATTATTGAATTGTGAAAGAACCCAGGGCTGCCTACGTATCCTCTCTTAAACAGGAATCAGGTCGAGTGTAGTTCAATTTACATCATATAGAGAAGCATGAAATGACTTACACATAGTATATTTTGACTGCATTTAAGTTGATTCTCTTTGGCTAGATTTCCTCGTCCATCTCTGCGAGTATGAGCTCTACTCCTATCAGTACTCTGTGAACCATGTAAGGTCCTTTCCAGTTGGGAGATAATTTCCCTTTGGCTTTATCTTGATGCACGAAGATCCGTTTCAGCACCAGCTGCCACGGTGTGAACTGTCTTGGCTTAACCCTTTGGTTGAAGGCTCTGGACATTCTATTCTGATAAAGCTGACCGTGACATACCGCATTTATCCTCTTTCCATCTATGAGGGCTAGTTGCTCATAGCACCTCTTTATCTATTCCGCGTCGCTGAGTTCGGCTTCTTGTATTATTCTCAAGGAAGGAATTTCTACCTCGGCGGGAATGACAACTTCGGTACCATAAACCAACAGATAGGGATTTGCCCCAGTTGATGTGCGGACTGTGGTACGGTATCGTAGTAAGTCGAATGGTAGTTTCTTATGCCATTGTTTGTGATTTTTTACCATTTTCCTCCGTATTTCTTGGTATTCTTGTTGGCAGCCTCCACGACTCCATTCAATTAAGGCATGTATGTTGTGGAATTCTTATGCTTGATTTTGAAAGTTTGCACATGACCATCATTAGATCACTGTTGAGATTGGCGGAATTGTCAGTGATGAGGGACTCTGGAACCCCAAATCGACAAACAATTCGGTCACGGACAAAATCTGCAATGCCCCTCTTGGTCACAACTTTGTAAGATGCCGCTTCGACCTATTAAGTGAAGTAGTCGATGGCCACTAAAATGAATCGGTGCCTGTTTGAAGTTGTGGGCTCGATTGGACCGATGACATCTATTCCCCAGACAGCAAAATGCCAAGGTGAGCTGGTTGCATTAAGCTCGTTTGGCGGTACTCATATCATGTATGCATGTATCTGGCATTGGTAGCATTTCTGAACATACCTGAGGCAGTCTGTTTCCATGGTCATCCAACAGTATCAAACCCTGAGTATCTTCTTGGCCAAGACTAGGGATGTTCATGGTTCATTTTGGATCGATTTATCCCTAAAAAGAAACCAAACCAAGTAAGTCGGTTTTTCAAATACTAGAACCAAACCAAACCAATTAAGTCAATTTTTTCTCGATTCGGTTTATGTCGGTTTTTTGTTTTTTTCGGTTATTTTTTGGTTTTTTCTTAAATATAAGACATACACTACCAAACACATATTCCGACGACCACATTTTCAACGTGACACTATCAAATCAATTTCCCTTTGAGAAATCTTTTATTTACTGAAATATATTTATGATAATTGAATCAAACAGTGATGAATAATTTAAGGACTCAATTAAAAATATTTTCTTATACATGAAATGGATTCTTACACTTAACAAAAAATACTACCAATCAAACTAGAATATAAAGGTAAAGATCTGTACTAAAAGTGCAAACGATTAACATTCAGCATAAAAATTTTGAAACTTTGTATACATATACATATACATACATACATACATACATATATATATATATATATATATATATATATATATATATATATATATATATATATATATATAGGTGTAATAGTAAATTTGAATAGCTACCTATAGTCGGTTTGGTTCGGTTATCTTTTGATTAATACCAATGCCAAACCAAATTTGATCGGTTTTTAAAATTCAAAACCATAACCAAACAAAACCAAAAAGTATTGGGTGTTTTGGTCGGTTTGTTTCGATTTTTCGGGTTTTTATGAACACCCCTAGCCAAAACAATGTCATTCACATGTGGGCCGCAGGTTCGGCATGTACCTCCTCGAGCAATTTGGAAACCTCTTTTGCGTCAACTCACCTTAACAGTCCCAGATCGGGAGTTCTTCTGCAGAGGGTCCCTCCGCTTTGGAAGACGTTATTGGACAACCTCTGAAGTGTGCGTTTCTGAGTATAGTTTGCATGCTCCGGGTATTCTCATTTTGCCAGGTACTCATTGATGTTGTGAAACCAGGGTTTTCCGTCCATTTCCTCTTCAACGTGAGCACAATCTGTCGGCTGATCAAGGATCCTCTTTGGGATAGGATCGATGAAGTTCTAGTTTGGATGTTGTATCGTTGATGACAAGGTGGCCAATGCATCAGCAAACTCGTTATGAATCCTATGGACATGCCAGAACTCTATCTTTGTGAACCTCTTTTTCAGTTCTTGTAAATGATGCAGATATGGTAGTATCTTGGAATTCTTGGTAGCCCACTCTCCTTGTACCTGGTGCACAAGTAGAACTGAATCGCCGATCACAACAGTTCCTGAACGTGCATATCAACATCCAGGTTGAGCCCTAATATGAAAGCTTCATATTCCGCCATGTTGTTAGTGCAGGAGAATCTGTGTTTTGCAGACACCGGATAATGTTGACCAGTTTTCGATACCAAGACAGCTCGGATACCTACTCCTTTGAAATTTGCAGCTCCGTCGAAAAACATTCTCCAACCGTCATAGGCTTCAGCAATGTCTTCTCCCACGAAGGATACATATTTATGGGGAAAACACATTTCATGGGTTCGTATTCTCCTTCTACAGGATTTTCAGCAAGGTGGTTCGTCAATGCTTGTCCTTTGACCGCTTTCTGATTTACATATATGATGTCGAGTTCACTCAGCAAGATTTTCCACTTGGCCAGCTTTCCAGTAGTCATGGGCTTCTGAAATATGTACTTCAGGGGATCCATTCTTGATATGAGATATGTTGTATAAGCACAGAAGTAGTGCCTTAGCTTCTGAGCTATCCAGGTTAGATCGCAGCAAGTGTGTTCTAGCAGAGAGTATCGTGCTTCATAAGGAGTGAACTTCTTACTTAATTAGTATATGGCTTGATCTTTTCTCCCTGTTGCGTCATGTTGTCCTAGATCACAACCGAAGGCTCCATCTAACACTACAAGGTAGAGTAGTAGTGGTCTACCAGGCTCCGGCGGGACTAAGACTAGTGGCGTGAACAAGTATTTCTTGATTTTGTCAAAAGCCTTTTGACAATCCTCGGTCCAACTAGTTGCAGCGTTCTTCTTTAGCATTTTGAAAATCGGCTCACATATCACTGTAGACTGTGCTATGAATGGCTGATGTAATTGAGGCACCCCAAGAAACTCATCACGTCCTTCTTACTTTTTGGTGGTGGTAATTCATGTATGGCTTTGACCTTTGATGGGTCAAATTCTATTCCTCGGTGACTGACGATGAATCCCAACAGCTTTCCGGCAGGAAACCCGAATGCACAGTTTGCGGGGTTTAGCTTCAGGTTGTACTTCCGTAGCCGGTCAAAGAATTTCCTCAAGTCTGCTATGTGATCTACGACCTTCTTGGATTTAACGATTACATCATCAACATATATCTCTATCTCTTTAGGTATCATGTCATGAAAATGGTTGACATGGCCCTCAGGTAGGTGGCCCCAACATTCTTTAGAGCAAATGGCATCATTTTGTAGCAGTACACTCCCTACGGTGTAATGAAGGTTTTTTCTCGGCGTCTTCTTCATCCATCCAGATCTGATGGTAACCTGCGAAGCAGTCTAGAAAGGACTAGAGTTCATGCTTGGCACAATTGTCGATTAGGATGTGTATATTCGACAGCGGGAAATAATCCTTTAGGCTTGCTCTGTTAAGATCCCGATAATCAACACAAACTCAGACTTTTCCATCCTTCTTCATAACAAGTACAATGTTGGCTAACCAGGTTGGGTATTCCACTACCCTGAGGACCTTGGCTTTGATCTGCTTAGTAACTTCCTCTTTGATTTTCAAGCTCATGTCTGGCTTGAATTTTCGGAGTTTCTGCTTCACTGGCGGACACATTGGATTTGTGGGCAACTTGTGGGCCTATATGGATGTGCTCAATTCGGTCATATCGTCGTATGATCATGCGAAAATGTCCTCATACTCTTTCAGGAAATGGGTGTATTCTTCTTTCTCTGACGACGACAAACGGATTCTTATGCGGGTTTCCTTGATGGTTTCGTAATCCCCCAAGTTGACTATCTCGGTCTTGTCCAGGTTGGACTTGGGCTTGTTCTCCAAATCCTATACTTCTCTAACAATCTCCTCAGGTATTACGTCCTCTTCTTCTGAATCAGTGTCTTTTTATATGTCACGGTCGTCAAATCATCAAGATAGGAAATAGTAATGCTGTAGGGATAAAAAATATGAAAGAAAAGTAGTAATAATAAAACATCAAGCAATATAAAGCGTCAAACAAAATGATTTTCAATAACTCAAATAACGTTTTTGGAACATTGAAAATATTATTTAAAACAAAAATGCAGAAGGGGAAATCCTTTTTTTCCCGAAAAAAGTAAACAATGTTATTCCCCCTTGCTACCCCGTGACTTGTCGGGCCCTTGATGGTCTAACAATCCAGTTCTTGAGTAATGCTCCTCTCTCCACAGTCTGGATAGTATGGCCTTCCTCCTCCTCCTCCTCGGTGATCACACAGCAGTCCATGTCATCATCTTCCAAGAACAAATTCCTCTATGCTGCCAATGCTTCTTCTTCCTCCAATCCCCATATGATATCGACCTGATGGAAGGTCTGACTTAAGTGCGGCACGGGTTGCTCAAGAGGGTAGTGTGGACCACACCATGGTGGCGACCGATCATCGTACTCCTTCCAGGTATACAGATATCCAAGCTCGAAGGTTGTACCACGACGCTTCAACTGTATTGGTTTGGAGATACCCTGAAGGTTTTTACTGAGCCCCTTGCCAGGTTCGTACCCTTGCCATGTCAATATGATTTCTATTTTTCTAGTCCACCACTTATCCTTTTCGACTGCGTTAACATGCTCGATGCGATGGTAGGTTTCTCCACCTAACTGCCTTATGTTTCTGGTGTAAATAAGGTTTCTCACAAGGATGATCACTTCTTGATGGTTCCATTCAAACTTTACGGCCTGGTGCAAAGTAGACGCGAAAGCCCCAGTGGCATGTATCCAAGGTCGTCCCAACAACAGATTGTAGGAGACAGATAGGTCCAACACATGAAACTCAACATCGAACCAAGTGGGACCCACCTGCAAGTAGAGATTAGTTTCTCCAATGGTAGTTGTTTAAGACCCATCGAACGCTTTCACATTCATAGTCCCCACTCGTATCTCATGTAGGCCCTTGCCCAACCTCTTTAGAGTTGTCAATGGGCAAATGTTGAGGCTGGATCCTCTATCTATCAAAATTTTGGCGATAAACTTATCTTCACATTGCATTGTGATGTGTAGTGCCCTGTTGTGACTTAACCCTTCAGGTGGAAGCCCGTCTTCATGGAAAGTGATCTTATGTCTTTCTAGTACTTGCCCCACCACGTTGGCCATTTCTCCGCTAGTGATGTTGTTGGGAATATAGACTTCATTCAACATCTTCATCAGAGCATTCTTGTGCGCCTCGGAATTTTGCAACAATGACAAGATGGATATATGGGCAGGAGTCTTGTTCAGATGATCAACGACAGAGTACTCCCTTGCTTGCACTTTCTTCTAGAGGTCATCTTGACCAGTCTCAATGATGGGCGGTATGCTGGAGGCCTGCTTACTGGTTCCTCCCAAATGTCCAGGGGTATAAACTCTTCATGTTCTGGTCATTCCCTGTGAAGCGCCGGACTCTTCCATCTTCGCCGTTCCCTTTCTTTTAGCCTCGACCACATAATCCCAAGGTACAACATTGGAACCGAAGGGTGGCGTGGATGCCACCGTTACAGTGAAAGGTGTGGCCACCTCCACCTTAAATGGAGTAGGTGCAGCTAAGGGTAGTGTTACTTCTACTTCAAAAGGAACCGATACGCCTACCTCGACTTCAACTGGAGGCTGTATCTGCACCACAATAGGATTGAGCGTGCTTGCAGGCTTTTTAGGATCATCGCCTTCCTGAATAAGCTCGATTGATCCCTCGGGATTCCACTCTTCATCAGTTTCTATTACGTTGACCCCTTCGCCCCTATGATCTAGGAGGGGCTTGTTGCGAATATTAGGTGCAGTTTATTTGCCTGTATGACCTTAGTATCAATCAGTCTTTGGATCTTGTCTTTCAAGGTGCGTCACTAATCAATAATGTGTCCTTTAATATCGGGATGGTACGCACATGTCTTGTTTTGATTGACCCATTGAGATGAATTTTCCATTGTCACATAGGGAATAAGGGTGACATATCCTGCAACTTTCAACCTTTCGTACAACTGGTCGATGGGTTCAGCAATGGCGGTGTACTATTTGGGTGGTTTGCAATAAAATTAGGCATGTGTTTTTGATAGTTTGGACGAGCTGGAGGTGAATGATAATAGGATGGTTAGGTATTGTAGGTATGGTAGGCGGTAGCAGGTTGAGAATATCTAGGAGGTGAAGGTTGGTATGTGGGGGGAGGTGTTTGGTATACAAATGGAGTTTTCGGACCTTGGGCAACCATTACTGTTCCCACTTCTTTCTTTTTCGATATGCCACCTGATTGTAGTGCTTTGTTCGTGGCCTACAGTGCCTTGAAGTTTGTCACCATTCCACTTTTAATATCTTCCTCAATCCTTTCTCCGAGCTTGATGATATCAGAGAACTTATGATTCTCAATGACCATTATCCTTTCGTAATATTGTGGATCTTGTGCCCTGACAAAGAACTTGTTCATTTGTTCCTCATCTAATGCCGGCGATGAATTTCACCGCTTCTGACCTCCACCGAGTAGCATACTCGCGGAAAGTCTCAGTTGGTTTCTTCTTGAGGTTTTGGATGTAGAAAACATCTGGTGCATTTTCTATGTTGAATCTGAACCTATCCATGAAGTCTGACACCATGCGCACCCAATTAGACAATTTCTTGGGATTCTGGCTTATGTGCCAAGACATGGCATCTCCAATAAGGCTTCTCGTGAACAGCTTCATGCAAATCCTTTCGTCTTTTCTAACCCCCACGAGCTTGTCACAGTAAGTTCTCCGATGGAACTTGGGGTCCCCCGTTCCATCAAACATTTCGAACTTGGGAGGTTTGTAACCCTCCGGCAGTTCAATATCTGAATGTATGCACATATCTTCATAATTTAGGCCTTCTATCCCTTTACCTCCTTCAACACCCTGAACTCGGCTTGTTAGTTTCTTGAGCCCCTCATCCATGTTCTTGACGAGCAAGTCCTTCTCGGTTGATTCTGGTGTATATGAGATTGGTTGAGTTGAGTGGGGTAAGGTTTCCACGTATATAGTGATGATTATTGGTTGGGTTTTGGGTTTGGGGGATAGGTTGTGAGGTATTCCGAGGAGTGTGATAGGTAGTTTGCGGATATTGAGTAGGGAGATACAGAGTTTGAGGTGAGGTTATATATTGGTGAGGTGCGGGAGGATTCTGGGGGCGTTTATTGGTGTGCTTTGAGGTGGTACCGGGTTTTGGGTGTTTGGGTGGTTGACATCTGGGACATTCAATGCGAGGGAGAGGTTTGCCAAGTTACGGACCTGCTCAAGCTCACCATGTACTTCAAGTATCTTCTGTTCAATTCGCAAAACAAAATCATTTGGGGACCGAGTACCCCGACCATTGCAAGTTTCCACATTCTCAGCATGTGTAGTGTTGTCTTTTCTGATGTTGTTCATATCATCCATCTTAGCTTTCCTTTTGCCTTTTGGTACACTTGGAGGAGGAGGAGGTGGAGGGCCTCTGGATCTGGTATGGTAAGCTGATGATGCCAGTATGCGTGAACCAACCTTGGAGAGTGGGAACAATCCAAAAGAAAGAAAAACAAAAAGGTAACAAAGTCAGTAAGAGTTCTAAAAAATGTTTGCAGTATTTAAACACATATTGCGGGAATGCAAATTTGCTTCCTAATTTGAGAGCCTCCTTATGCCCGAGGTAGGCATAGCGACATGTAGATTTGGAGAATTTCAATGGCAATAATTGCCTCATTTCATAAATGTAAAAACATTTGAACCTAATACGACAGTAAATAAGACAAGTCACTAATGACACTTGGCCTTATTACATTTGAAAGACTAAATAAACCTAATCTACTTAGTCCCAGAAGGACCTTCCTCCGACTTGATTCTTTTGGCTTCATCGATCAAGTTCCTCAGGTCGCGCATGCCTAGAAGTAGGTATACCCTTACTAGATGTCCTCCTTCACTTCCCTCAGCATTATGGAAGTCGACGACTCTTGTCCTTTGTATACGGTCAAAATCGGTCTTGATCGATTTCGAGGTTTCTTATGGCATCGGGGATAGATCCGAGGTACGACTTCGAGAGGAGTTCATCAAATGATAATACCGAGGGATTGGCATACCTCAAAGCAAGGAGAAGATTGAGGCCCGTCATGGGAAAGCACGGGAATTCTCGAGGACATATGACTAGAAATGACAACAACAACAACAAACCTAGTTTGATCCAAAATGTGGGGTCTGGGGAGGGTAGTCTGTATGCTTACCTTACCCCTACCTAATGCAGGTAGAGAGGCTGTTTGAAATAGACCCTCGACCCAGGAAGGGAAAAAATAAAAGGGAAGCAAGGAAGGAAGAAAGATGGAAGAGAGGGAGAGAAAAAAGAAAGAAAGAAAAATAAATAAATAAAATAAATAAAAAATAAACAGTATCCAATAATTGCAACACGGAATACAATACATGAGGTGAACAAAACCACATACCGTAATAAAAATCAAAGAATATGAAGAGAAATGCATGCTACTAAGCCTATTGGTGAACACTATAAACTACCTACTAACCTTCGAACTTAACCCTCGATCTCCATACCCTCTTATCCTAGTGTCATGTCCTCAGCAAGCTGAAGCAGCGCCATGTCTTGCCTAATCACTTCTCCCCAGTACTTCTTAGGCCTACCTCGACCCCTTCTCAAACTCTCCATGGCCAGCCTCTCACACCTCCTGACAAGGGCATCAATGCTTCTTCTCCTAACATGTTTGAACCATCTCAGCCGCGACTCCCGCATCTTGTCCTCCACGGAAGCTACTCACACTCTGTCCCGGATAGCTTAATTATCTCGCCGGGTACACCCACACATCCATCTCAACATCCTCATCTCTGCTACTCTTATCCTTTGCACGTGGGAGTTCTTGACTGGCCAACATTCAACCCCATACAACATAGCGGGTGTCGAACCACCACTCGATAAAACTTACCTTTAAGTCTTAATGGCACATTCTTATCACATAAAACACCGGAAGCGAGCCTCCACTTCATCCACCCCGCTCCGATGCGATGTGTGACATCTTCGTCAATCTCCCCGTTACCCTGGATAATAGACCCGAGATACTTAAAACTCGCTCTCTTGGGGATAACTTGAGCATCAAGCTTAACCTCTACGTTTGCATCATAGGTCTCACTGAATTTGCACTCCAAGTATCCTGTCTTGGTTCTACTCAGTTTGAAACCTTTAGACTCCAAGGTCTGTCTCTAAACCTCCAACCTCACGTTAACTCCGCTACGCGTCTTGTCAATCAACACTATATCATCGAAAAATAGCATGCACCAAGGCACTTGCCTTTTGATGTGATGCGATAGTACATTCATCGCCAAGGAAAACAAAAATGGGCTAAGAGACGATCCCTGGTGCAACTTCATCACCATAGGGAAATGGTCAGAGTCACCACCCACAGTCCTCACCTGAGTCTTAGCATCATCATACATATCCTTAATCACCCTAATATACTCTACCGGAACGCCGCTAACCTACAAACACCTCCACAGGACCTCCCTCGGAACTTTATCGTATGAATTCTCATGGTCAATAAACACCATATGTAAATCCTTCTTCCTTTCCCTATACTGCTCCACTAATCTCCTTACCAGATGAATACCTTCCGTAGTTGAACGCCCCGACATAAATTCAAACTGATTCTTGGAAATAGACATGCACCTCCTCACCCTGGCCTTCACAAATTAACTAGAGCTGACAAGCGCCTGCAAAATAGTATGAGTCTACACTGGATCAATGAATAGTTGTTCCAGCTATCCCCCTCCTATATAAAGTGGACCCTTATCATTTTTTGTACACGTGATATTCAATACAAGGAATAAGAACATTCTCTTCTCTCTAACTCAAACAACCTCTATTGTCTCTTTATTGATTTATTACTTACATTTATTGTATTTCATTGATTGTTCTCCATTTTTTGTTCACCATTGATAATAAATAGCCTCCTTCGAGGCCCCTAAATTGTTATAGCTTCATCTATCGTCCACCATTAACCCCGAGCCGCGACCCTTGTTTAACCAAAGAATTAGATTCATTGCCAAATTTATTCTAATAAGAACTCGCGTTTATGATAATCAAGAGAATATGAAAATAATTGTAAATAGATTCGTCAATAGAAAGCAGTAAAGATGCGTAAAAGTAAGTATATTTCAATAGTGGTTCGAACGTGTCCTTACAAGTTATATTTTACTCCCTTGTATAGGGAATTGCTTAATATAATGTCCACTATTTTCAGTGATTGAGCATTAATGACTAATAATGACATTAATGTAACATTACAATGATTAATCGTAACTGTTGCGTGAAGATTATGTATCGTTTGACTCATTGATTGAAGATCCTCGAATTGGCCCTTTATTCCTCCTTGATTCATTATGAATGTGTCTCTTCATCTCCTCAATTAGATTGAGATTCCCGTATCTGATTTCCTTGTGGGTATGTTGTTCCGTTCCTCTTTGTCTCGTACCTCTTCGTAAAGTCTCATCCAGTTTTCATGTTTTCATTGCTCCACATGGATTGCTTAGTCATCATAATGAGTACACGTGTGAAGCCTATTTTTACGAATACAGATAGTCCCCCTACTTACCATTTATTTATCGATTAAATATTTGGTAAGTGGACACTTATTTATGGCGGGAATATTTTTCTGCCGCTTCACTCGTACCATTGCATCTGTCTCCGAACGTATACGTCGCTTTTCACTTCCATTTAATGCTCGTGCCATGTGGCATTCTCGGATTCGTTCTGCAATTATTCAGCGCCTTTTAGGGCTTTTTGCGGCTGCATCAGTCACGAAGTGACAACTTCAATTATAACTTTCACATCACTGTTTTTTCCATTTTTTTACGGTCGACTTCAAGTATAAATACCCCTTTTCCTTTCTTTACTTTTACGAAAAACTTCTAACCTTCTTTCTTTATTTGTAAATTCTTCCTTTTTGTAAACATGTCTTCTTCAAACCAGCAATCCAAAAAGGTCATCATTATAGATGAATTGACTCCTTCTGCTGCTCCAACACGGAGTAGGAGGGGCGGTAGACTTAGGAGCTTAAGTTATTCCCCTTCCAGGGGTTCTTCTTCTTATTCTACTCCTCCGCCATATTCTAGGTTCTAATATTTCTTCGTCTTCTTTGAGGCCTAGGGCTTCTAGATCTTCATCAAAGAGTAGAGAACATATTGAACAACTTCGTGAGCCGAGAGTCGATGAGATTGTTCCTGCCGAGTTTTCTTTTGCCAAGGATAGTCAGGGCATGTGTGATCAGCTTTCCTCCATGTCATTACATGATAGTGCTGACCTTTATCCTACCCAAATAACAGAGGGTTTAGTGTCACTTGTACATAGGGATTGTTATTGGAAGCCTGATTTTCCTGTTGTAGTTCCTAACGATAACCAAAGAATAACCTCATACAGGACTGAGTATTCTTATGTTTATACTTATCCCTTCACATTAGGATTCAATCCTCCCACCGACCCTGTTATCATTGAGTTTTGTCCATTCTTCAAAGTTTGCTTGGGACAAGTCGGTCCTCTTGTTTGGCGAGTAGTTGTGTGCCTCAGGTATTGGCCAGTTTAGCTTCCTTACCCTTTAGTTTCCATCATCTTATTCACCTCTATTCTCAGATGTTATTCCGCCAAAGAGTGTTTACTGTCGCGGCTAGGAGTAAAATGGTGTTAATTACTCCAGATGATGACAAGGATAGAGGGTGGTATGTCCGGTATGTTGCTGACCCTACTGCAGGTTTAGTAGGTGAAGAAAATCTCCCCTTCCCTGAGAAGTGGAACTTTGCACGTGAGTACAATTTTTCTCACTTTCCATTTCTTCGTTTTCGATAAAATATCAGTACCGTGACTGTTTCTTTTCCTTTTGCAGCAACCATGGGAACCGTCGAGAATGTCTCCAATTTTCGTGATTGGGTAGAAAAACTTTTGTTAATTGCTCCTTTAGAAGAACGTTCTTGGGAATACCTCTCTATGAGGTTTGGTTGGAAGGTGAAAACCCATGGTAAGTGAGTTTTGTTTTTACTTCTTCCCTTTTTGAGCTTTATCTGATCCCTTTCATTTGGTAGGGTTTCCTGCTCGTGGGATTTATGATGCGGTTGTGTCCGCTTCAAAGTTGTCGCTGACTAAGGCTCAGGAGATCATTGATGGCTCTTCCTTGTCGAAAAGGAAGGCAAGTGGGTCTAGGACCTTAGAGTATGGAGAAGAAGAGGAGAAGGGTTCGCTGGTCCATAGGTCACGTAGGAGGAGGGTCGTCTTTGACGATGAATCTGCGCCCGTTGCTGATCCTCCCGTGCCTGAATCAGAACTTTTCGCTCCCGAAGATGCAACTCCCTCTCCTGTTCATGCGTCCATTAATCACCTGTTCCAAATGGGTTTTGGTACCATTTCTGATGAAGCCCCTCTTGTATTTCTCTCACCTCATGCTTCTGTGGAACATTCGTTTATTGCTTCCGTTGTTGTTTCTGCTCCCATTGCTATTTCTGCTCCCATTGTTGTTTCTACTCCCATTGTTGTTTCTACTCCTATTGTTGTTTCTGCTCCCATTGTTGTTTCTGCTCCCATTACTGTTTCTGCTCCCATTAATGTTTCTGCTCCTCAGCCTATTCCACCCGTAGTTTCTTCACCCGCCCCCACTTCCGTGTCTTCTGCTGTTGAAGTAGGGTCTTCCAGCAGGGGGTGAAGAAGAAATTACAATAGAGGTTCCTGCGGCGGACTACCTCTTGAAAAAGTCGGGCCAGGCTGATGTATGGTTAAAGCCATTGATAGGCCGTCTGAGAAGTCTAAGCTGGAAAGCCACAACTCCTTGACTTGGATGAACGAGATCGTGCACTCGTCCTTAAAGGTAAAACTTGCTCTTAATTCATATGTATTTATATATATTCTTACCGTATCTTATTTAAAATTTTATATAAATCAACCTTATAGGCACAAAGTTAATGAAGAGAGTCGTTCAAATGGAGCAATCGGCAAATGACTTCCATATTGAGGCTGATAATTGGAATGAGCAGTACGAGAGTCTACAACTTGATATGGAGGAAACAGAGGAGGAGAAATGTACCTTGGAACAACAAATCAGGGTTATTGCAGCGGAACTAGCCATAGAGAAGGCGTCTTCGAACTAGGTAGGCAAGGACACAAATATCTTGGAATCTTCCTTTTCGGAGCAGCTTCCCGTACCCCCGATGATATTAGGAGCCTGAAGGCTTTGTTGGACCAGAAGGAGGCATACTCTGGTTAACTTGTTCAATTGCTCACCCAAACCCAAGAAGACCTCTGTAACTCTTCAAAGAAGGTCCAATTTCTGGAAAGATCCTTTGCTCCTTTACAGGCTTCTCATGATGCTGCCGTGGCTGAGAGAGATGATCTAAGAGCCGGAGCTGAACAATGGGAGAAAGACTACGAGGCTCTTGAGGACAAAGCAGTTGTCGATGTTAGTTGGGCTTATTTGAATGCCCGTCTTGACAAATTGACGGAAATGGGCCAAGAGAATTTTGACTTGGAAGCCGAAATTTCTAAAACCAGAGAGACGTTGAAAAGTCTCAGCAAAGTCAGAATTTCTCTTCACCTGAAACTGAGGTCCCTGCTGCTCGTGTATCGCCATCTCAAGTCGCTCCTTCTGCTAGCAAAGACAATCCCCCATCTAGTGAAAGAGTTTAAGAAATTTGATCCCTCGTTTTTTTTTATTTTGAACAATTGGTGGTTACCCCCGGTCCCATTGGGGGTAATGTTTGGTCCTTTGTAAGTCCCCAACTGACAACTTAGGGTCATATTTTGTACAAACAAATCCGTCTTATGCTAAGTTAATACTTAGTTCTTTGCCGTAATATATCAATATTAATATTAGCATTACTTTTGATTTCTTTGAGTTTTTGTTTCACTCTTAAGTCTTTGCATGATTTCTTTTGAGTTTTTTTATTTACCTCTTAGTTTTTGACTTTGCATTGAAAAATGCTTAGATTTACCTTTTCGTAATAGGCACGATTTATAAAAGAGGGCCCTTTTTTGACCGACACTTAGTGAAGAAGACGGCTCAACTTCATAATGGTGTAAATGTACAAAAGAGAGATAGGAATTTCACATGTTTTTTTAACAATGTATTGAAGAAAGTCTTTGTTTTATTTTGAGCTTTCGTAACATTTTACATTTGTTTGAGTATCGTCTATAACTCTTTTGCAATTGCTTTTCTTGCAACAGATTTGGTATAACTACGAGGGTATGAATTTGTACCTGTAACTATTTTCCTTTGCAATAGTTTTTGAATAAATACAAGGGTAATGCCTTTTCATCCGTAATCGTTGTTATTCACAACAGTTTTTTGAGTAACTACAAGGATAATGCTTTTTTATCAATAACTGTTTTCATTTACAACAGTTTTTGAATAAGGACAAGAATAATGCTTCTTTATCCATAGCTGTTTTCATTTACAACAGTTTTTGAATAAGTACAAGGATGTTCATTTCTACCCGTAACTAATATTCTGCCTTTAACCTAAACATTCGTTTACATTTACGAATATTTTTTTTTAAAGATTTCTGAATTAGGCTTTGTGTTTTTATCTTTGACTCTTTGATTTTTCTCATAATACTTGACTTGTTGGGAAGATGGATCTTCAGGCTTGAGCTTTGACTTTTTTGATAGTCTTCTTTGCTTCTTCTTTGCCTTCCATTCTGTATAGTCCCCCAAGTGTTTGAGCTTTGAATAATGAAATCTCGAGCACTTGAAAATTCCTCCCTTGTGGTTCTTTTCCTGAAAAGGAAAAACATACGAGACTCGAAGGTATATAGTTTAGATGATGACTACTTAACCCTTAAAAACGTCCATCAGAAAGTTGTAACCCTAGACCGGGAATTCAGTTACTTCCCCGTGTCTATGCAGGTCTAATATCATTATCTGGTGATGGGTTAGCTTTTTGACTATCATCTAAAACGGTTAGTATAATTTTAAATGTACGAAAGTAAAATCGAACGTAATGATACCTGACTGGGGGTATTCGTTTTACTTAGAAGTAATACTTCTTCAAATGAACAACATTCCAACTGGTTGGTAAGATTCTGCCGTCCATAGTCTCCAACTCATAAGCGCCTTTTCTAGCAATGCCACGGACTTTGTAAGGTCCTTCCCAATTTGGATTTTTCTTTACTGCACCGGCTTCCTTTTTCGATTGGAAGACTTTTTTAAGAACGAAGTCCCCAATTTTGAAATATCTGAGGTGATCTTTATGTTGTAATATCGCTCTATAATTTGTTTTTGGGCTTCCATATGTATTAATGCAGCTTCTCTCCTTTGCTCGAGCAAATCTAGATTTGTCCTCAACTCCTCGTTGTTCGTTTCTTCCGTTGTTGTTATGGACCTCGTGCTTGGTTCGCCGATTTCCATCGGTATTAAAGCTTGTGAACCATAAACAAGAGCGAATAGCGTTTCTCCCGTGGCTGTTTTTGCGGTAGTTCTGTAAGCCCATAGTACTGTCGGTAGCTCGTCAGGCAAATTTCCCTTGGATTTTTTCAACCGTTTCTTTAAGTTGTTGACAATGACTTTGTTTGTTGAATCAACTTGCCCATTATCCAAGGGGTGATATGGTGAGAAAGTGATTCGTTTGATTTGCCAGCTTTCGAAGAATTTTGTGATTTGTGAGCGTATGAATTGCGGGCCACTGTCACATACAATCTCTTTTGGTATTCCAAAGTGGCATATTGTGTGTCGCCATATGAAGCTTTTCACTTTTTTTTCTCGCACATGTTTAAAAGCATCTGCCTCCACCCATTTTGTGAAATAATTTGTTAAAACGAGTAAGAGCCATACCTTTCCTTTAACTGGGGGAAGAGGTCCCACTATATCCATGCCCCATTTCATGAATGACCATGGTGACACCACTGGCTGGAGTAACTCTGTTGGTCGATGCATATTGTTAGCATATCATTGATATTTGTCGCATTTAGCTACGAAATTCTCAGCGTCTTCTTCCATTTTAGGCCAATAGTACCCTGCTTTGATTAGGGTTTTGACTAAGGATCTCGCTCCTGCGTGGTTTCCCCAGTGTCCCTCGTGTACCTTTTTCATCACGTACTCTGTTTGATTGGGTCAAGGCACTTTGCTAGGGGACCTCCAAACATTTTGCGGTATAAAGTATCACGAACTAGGCAGTACCGTGCAGCTTTCCGGCGAAGTGCTTGAGCTGCTTTTTTATCTTCAGGTGCGGTACCATTCTGCAAAAAGTTTACAATTTCATTTCTCCAATCCCAGGTTAAATTTTTAAATGTTACCTAATTTTTGTCCTGGTCGATTGCTGAATGAAATAAGTGTATCACAATTGCATTGCCAAAGCTATTTTAAGAAGAACTCGTGTTTATGATAATCAAGAGAATATGAAAATAATTGTAAATAGATTGGTAAATAGAAAGCAGTAAAGATGCGTAAAAGTAAGTATATTTCAATAGTGGTTTGAACGTGTCCTTACAAGTTATATTTTATTCCCTTATATAGGGAATTTCTAAATATAACGTCTACTCTTTTCAGTGATTGAGCATTAATGACTAATAATGGCATTAATGTAACGTTACAATGATTAATCGTAATTGTTGCGTGAAGATTATGTATCGTTTGACTCATTGATTGAATATCCTCGAATTTGCCCTTTATTCCGCCTGATTCATTATGAATGTGTCTCTTCATCTCCTCAATTAGATTGATATTCCCATATCTGATTACCTCGTGGGTATGCTGTATCGTTCCTCTTTGTCTCGTACCTCTTCGTAAAGTCACGTAAAGTTGTCATGTTTTCATTGCTCCACATGGATTGCTTAGTCATCATAATTAGTACATGTGTGAAGCCTATTTTTACCAATACAACCCCGAGGACCTACCTAGGCAAGCTTCGTACCTCCGACTCGAGGCAGTCTGGATTTCTTATTTTCAATTTCATATAGCTCTTACTTTATTTGTTAAAATCACACTTAGCATCAGCTTCTTAACAACTAGCATTAAAATTTACGTATTTTTAGAACCACATCGTCAAATATAATTGTAATTACAATTTTCAAGGAAATCAGTTTGGCGCCCACCGTGGGGCTAAAAATAATAGTGATTGTTTTATTTTTGGTTCATTGAAAAACACAAGTTATTCTTCACGCTTTTTCTTGCCCAAGAATCTTTGATTTCAGGTCAAAATGTCTAATTCAGCGAATGCATACGAAAGCAGCAGCTCTGAGGACTTTGTGGAGAATGTCATAACAATTTTATGTGTTGGGGTATCATTGCAAGACCCTGATAGCACGCCAGAGCTAACGTTCATGGGCATGAACTCGTGCAACACCGAACATGACGATACCAACTCTCACACCAGCAGGAGCGCGCGCCGAGAGGATCGACACGAAGCGCGGGGGAACTATCGCATGATGGGAAGGGAGAGTCAGCCTCCGCATGATCTTCAAAATGCTACAGGAACAACAAGAGGCTATTACTCAACTGCAAAACCATCAAAGATCTTGAGCGCAGTAGCACCTGGAACGGCCCCTCGAATCCGGCGGCTACCAGAGAAGTCGGATAGTAGTGGATCAACATCCGACCTCGCTGTTATGAAGACACTCGAGAGCCTCATGAATAGATAGAATAAAGGTTCCCAGAGAGACAACCGAAGTCATTAAAGGAAAGATATCAACCTTACGTCAAGAATCGAAAAGACACTATGAGAAACGGCACGTCCCAAATCGGTCAAAGGGTAGATCGAGGTCGGACCCATCAAGGACTGGTGAACTAAGCTAGAACCAGCAGAAACCCGGAACCGGTAGAAATGCCCTTATCGCCCGAGTACAACTTCAGCATTGGCGCTAAATATATTGTAGCGGCTATGGGTGGAATCAGGGACACCAAGTGGCTAAGGCCCATATTATCCGACCCTTCGCAAAGGAACCCTAGCCTGGTGTGTGAATTCCACAGTACGCACGGTCATAGGACCGAAGATTATAGGCAGCTCCGGGAGGAAGCGACCCGACTAGTTAGCAAAGGATACCTCCTAGAATTTGTTGGCAGCCGAGCCATAAAACACACTCAGGGAAGAAAAGCATCTTGAAAAAGTGGAACTGGGAAACCGCAACACGTTGTTCGCGCGACTGTCGGCGGAACCAACGTTCCTTAAAGACCCGTGTCCGAAATAAATTGAAATATCCACTGCAACGGCATGACTAGTTCGGAGCCACTTATCCGAGGGAGACTAAATCAATGACTGAAGGGATAAAGTAAGTTGTCTTGATCAGATACCTCACGGACCAAAAGACATGGAAGGAGTTCTGTCGGATAAAACCTTTGATGACTAGGTGCCGATCCTAGGTTCAAGCTAGTGACGCAAGTAAGAAGACCTCGGTACAGGGTAAAGAAGGCGTTCGTTAAGAACAAGGTACACAATTCCCTACCTAATGGAAACCAGGTACCCTCTTCTGGAAAAATTAACTACTACGTTAACTGGTACGTCCCGAAAGACAAAACCTTGTTTTTTATACCACTGTATTCATGTTTTATCAATGTAATTGCTTCGATACCTGTTGCATGAGCCCGTAGGTGGCTTCGGTAGCACGTCCTTCAAGTTTGATGACCTCGTTCCCCCGTGAGGCCTCGAACGTAAAATGGTTGGGCTTGGCATAGTTCCGAAGTAGCCTACGGGCGACGTGATCGGACAATCTGTAAAAATCATAAAACCGACTAACGACAAAGCCGAGTACGAGGTTGTGATTGTAGGTCTAAAATTGGCTGAAGGTCAGGAGCCGAAACCACCCGGGAAAGATATGGTTCCCTCTTGGTAGCAAATTAGACAAGCGGGAGCCTCGAAGGCTAAGAAGATGGAACGCGAAGTTGCTCAAACATGATTTGAGTCACGCCACAGCACTCCAGGGAGTAAACCCTGACCCGCATATCTGAAAGCAGAGAAGCAAAGCTGATGCCCTCTCAAAACTCGCCGAAAGCAATGATCTGCTCCCCGGAGTAGTCATTCAGCTGTCCAAGATCGACTCCACCAACCCGACATAAGATAGGGGGAAGACACACACCAACTATTTGGGGAGCGAGAAGTTACCCGAAGATCCGAAAGAACTAAGGGCCCTGTGAACTAAAGCAACTCGATTCTTACTTAGAGAACCAGTGGCATAGATCACACTCTCCGTGAAATCCACAAAGGTACCCGTGGAAGTCATCCTGACACCTATTTCCTAATCAGAAAAATGAGCAAAACGGTCTCGTTGCCGCGACCATTCACAAAATTGAGGGCGGACATCATCAGGCCTCTACGAACAACGCTAGGTAAATCTATATTTACTCTATTTACGACTAACTATTATTAAAATGGGTAGAAGCGCGTGCCTTCAAAAATAAAGGAGAGAAATAAGTCATTAACTCAGTGCAGGACCATATCCGGCTTCGGCGTCACCAAAGGTAGACCCACATAGCAGATAATGGTCCCCTGCAAAATAACCTGCAACAATAGGAAGCAGTTCATCGGAAGCAGAGCCTTTCAAGAATCACAAAACCCGGAGGATCCTGCTGATGCCTTACAACCCTTGTACTAACGATCAGGCCGATTCCACGAACTAAACCATCATTCAAAATTTGAAGAAGGAGTCAGAAAATGCAAAAAGAGGACAGAGGGAATTGTCGCCCAAGGTCCTATGGGCATATCGAACAACTTTAAAATCGAGCATAGGAAAAACGTCATCCTTTCTGGTGGATGATTCCGAGGTCTTATAATCGGACGAAGTAGTGAGGTAAAGTGCCAATGTCCGGCATTCTACATAGAGTTCAAGCAACGAGGCCATGACTGCAACTCTCAAACTAATAGATAAAAAAAGAGGAGCCTCGCTGATCCGAACGACCACCCAAAAGCAAATTCATCCTCCGACACTTCGGAGTCGGGGACTTAGTCCTAAGTAAGGTCATCCTAAACATTCGGAACCCTAATGGTACAGGATCGAGCCAGGTCCAAGCTAGGAAGGGTCGTACTGCATCCTCAGAAAATTTGGTAAAAAAGCATACACGATTGACATCATGGAAGGTGAACAGTCTCCGAGCACCTTGAACGTATCTATGTTCAAACGCTAGAACGTTTAAGGTAAGACTATGCTCCCGTTTTCATTCATATGTTCCAAGATAAAACTTCTACATATACCCGGCGGAAGACATCAAAACATCTGTCAACTCCAAAAGGTCCCTGTGATTCAAATTCATACGTTGCACTCTTTTCCTTCGATCAGGTTTTATCCCTAAAAAGGGTTTTACCGACAAGGTTTTTAATGAGGCAACATGTATGCGCTACCCAAGGAGATCTCAACCAAGTATTCAGGGATCCTCTCCAATCAACGTTGAATTCTGGGGAGCATCCCCCCAGGAGGTCGCCTCTTCGCAAATCGGAAAAACTACTGAAGAAAGTCTCTAAAGGAAAATGATGTAACGCGCCAAACGGTCAAGTGAATCATGCCTGCGTAGGATAATCGAGCTCCCAACTGTGAAAAGTATGTGCACATGTACCGAATAATCAAATAAACATGTTTATACAAAGCTTTTCGCTTTCAAAATGATTTCTCATCAGAAGTAACGGCTCCAGATCCAAAAAATTCTTGAACACTCGGGGACTGACACAAAAAACACAGTGAGGCATTAAGATCCCGAATGGGTAACCTCGAGCCCAAAAGCACTCCAAGGGCAGTTTAAAGACCGCAAGTCCTAGGGACATAATCAAAACTATAACTCCTACGGGCATGACCAAGATTGTAAGACCTCGAGTAAGGAATATCAAAATCATACAAGGCCCAATCCCGATTTCAAATCCAAGGCTATGTATTCGAACTTGTAATACCCATAAAAGGCATACCCTCGAATATAGACGCCGAGGATACATCACTCAGGGGGCTAAAGGCTCCGACTAAGCACACCGGCTCTGGTCCAAAGGCTCCGGACAAACATAAATGACTCTGGTCGATAGGCACCGGCCAAACTAACACGATTCGGGGACGCCCGCCCATTACCATGAAATAAAATCCTTTGAAATTATTTCGGAAATAACCGGTTAAAACACGCTACCCTCGATATAAGCAAAAGAGCTTCGATCATTTTCATGTCAGCTCCAAACAATGAAAAGGCTTCGAAACAGTTAGGCCATAAGGCAAAACCTTCTAAGGTGCTCATCTATCGTCACATAACGACTCATAATCGAGGTTCTTATCGAGCCATTGAAGAGTCAGACGAACGCAAAAATCTCAAAAGCTTTAACGAGGGAAAATATAGTCATACGGACCCAACGCGTAGGAGCCTTGGCGCCAGCTTAAAAAAGCCTCAGGGCTAACTCAAAACCAAAGGGTCGATGAGCTCGAGCCGTAATCTGACTCGAGGACTGAGCCCAAAACGGTTAGCAAAAATGCCTAAGGGCAAACGCATAAGAGCCTCCGAGCCGACATTAAAAAGCCTAGGGGCCAATTAAAGGTCGCGTTGACCCCATGCTTGAAATCCTAAACGCCAGCTTGAAAAAGCCTCAAGGCTATTTCGAAAGACCTAAAAGTCAAAAAACACAATTCGATTGATCAATTAGGGGACTGAAACCCGAATGGTCAAATTTCTCGATCGTTGCGATCTATTGAACATTACAATCTATTGAAAAAGGAAAAGGCAGATACAACAAATGATGAAAAATGGAAGGCTTATTATATATTTGGAAGGATCGAAGGAGAGTATTTACAGGACTCATGTCTGAAGCCCATGAGAAAAATAAATAACATAACCCTAATTTATCATCGAAGTTGTGCCTTCAACGGCCCCCTGGTAAGTCATGCCTTCAGTTACTCCAGTTATAGCCTCGGGGTCTCAAACGACCTCTTCTCCCTCGGGGACGCCTTCATCTCCATCATCTTCCGAGACGTCGCCCGATTCACCCTCAAAAGTAAGAAAGGCAGCAACCTCCTCTTCCAGGGGCTTCACCCTCTCGATCTCAATAGTCAGATCGATGCCCCCAGCACAAATATCCTCGAGAGCCTGCCTCTGAGATTTCAATCGGGCATGCTTCACAGCTCGGTTCAGTTGCAACTCAACCCCTTCAGACACCTTCCTAGCCTAAGCATTCGCAGCAACAACATCCTCTTTATACGAGGAAACAAGCGCCTCGACTTCAGCTCTGGCTGCAGATAGTGCGGCGGCCAACTTGGAAAGATGATCTTTGTATTTATCACACTCCGTCCTCACATCATAAATTTGATGTTCAACTAAGGTTACCTTCCCCTGGAGAGTGCCTCTCTCGGCGATCATCTCACTCACGTACCATTTGATTTCGAGAATCTCGACACCCTAGGCTCGGAGTTCCTTCTTCATCAGAGCATCTTTCTTCTCAAACTGCAAAAAATAGCCCGGAGGGGTCACTACATCGTTATAAGGTGAATGCGTAGACAAAAACAAAAGGAGGTTATGTTACCTGCTCAACAAGGCAAATTCTCTCTCTAGACGCCACTTCCAAAAAAGACCGAAGGCTGCAGAGTTCCCCTTCTTTCTCAGCAAAGCGATCTCTAAGCTCGTTAGCCTCCGAAGTAATCCTCCTACACTCACCTTTGTAGTGAGCCAACTCGCCTTGAAACTTGGAAAAGTTCTGATCATAAAGCACCTTGGCGTGAAAGCACGAATGAAACAAAATAAGAAGGATGGGGATCGAGGCACCTAGTAAAACTTGCAAAAGACTAACTGTTTGCAGAGTCTATCAAACTCACTAAAATTGAATGAGGCGTCGAGTTCGGGATTCTCCCCAGCCGTAGTACGCATCCTTTCAAACACATCTCTGCCCTCAGCAGACACTCCAGCATAAGGAAATTCTCTATTTTGGGCATCCTGCAATTGGCCAGAAGGAAAAGCCGGCTTCGGAGGGGAGTCGCTCACATCAATTACCCTGGATAGAACAATCAGGGGCTTCTTTTGCCTCTGAGGAACCTCAGAACAAGGCGCCTCCAGCCTAGAAACTAAGTACATATCAGCTCCGGAGGCATCCCGGCTAGTATCCTATCTGGGGACGATGTCCGATTTATGTCGAACAAGCTCCACGGCCCCAGACTGGGAAGCTGCTGCATCAAAATCCGGTTTAGATACCCTTTGCGCGATGGCCGCCGGATCAGCAAGATGCTGAACGACCAGGTTTTATCTTCCCACGGGCACCACCGCGAGATCAGTTCCTTCCCTGCTACTGGTTTGGGGGCCCTCATAGACCTCAGGGGTTAAGGCCAGTGAGTCAACTGAGGATCCTTCCTCTTTGTCTTTTTTTGATTTCAAAGGCTCGGTCGGCGATTTCTTTCTTCTTTTCTTTTCTTTGTTAGGGTTCGGGGTATCCGCTTCCCCAAGCGGTGCCTCCCTTATCACAGAAGTCCCTCCCTAGCCTGTACAGATACAAAATATAACCACCGAATACGAGTATGTGATCAGTGATGCCTCTCCAGAAAAAATGCATTATAACAAGGGAAAAACCTTACCATGATTCTTCGCTTCTCACCGGGCCACTGACAAATCGTGCCACACGCGCTCATCATATGGGCAGACCAAATCTAGCTGGTTGATCCAGTCCGAGAGACTTTTAAGCGAACCAGGGTACACCACAATAGCTGCAACGACGACAGAAATCAGTTCGTAGGGAAATTAATCTAAAGGAAAAGGAAAAGCGTCTGATCAACATATGCACTTACGTTTCACATTACACTTTTCGAGAGACGGCGTCCTTTCCAACCGAATCAGGTCCATAGTCCTAACTCCGACAAAGCGACTCATCCATCCTATGTCCCAAACTTTGTTAGTACAGGCAAAAACGGCCCTCGAAGCCCGACGTTGAAGTTTAATCAGGCCACCACGATAAAGTCGGGGGATATACATTCTGATCAAGTGGTCGAAGTTAAAAGGCATTCCCTCGACCGTGTTCGTGAAATTTCTGGTCATATATACAATGTTCCAGAATGACGGATGTATCTGACCAAGGGTCACTTGATACCGTTTGCAGAAGTCGAGGATAACAGGATCTAGTAAGGGCGATGATGGTCCCACTGGGCCAAGGGTAAATGGATAAGTATACACACCGAGGAAGTCGGCCTCGTACGTGGTAATGTCCTCTTCCCGAGAGGGAATCTTCACCAGCACCGAACTCTCCCACTGACAGTCCACTTTAACCTTCTCGATGTCTGAGATCAAGCTGATATATCAGAACATGGGCTCGCATCGCCCTAGCCTCGAAGAAGGTTTGTCGATCTTGAAATTGTAGGTTATCACGCATACTCTGGGGTTGAAATACTTGAGACGAGGGGGTTCCGTCGCCTTCTCCTTTGACAGTCATGAAGGAGAGGAAGGTTTGTCAGTTTGGGAAACACTGGAGAAAATCTTCGATGTTTCTTTCCTTCTGTGAATCACGAAAGAGGGAAGTAAATATGGTCAGAAAAAGAATACGAGAAAGGAGTAGGGAGAAATCTTTCGAGAACTTGAAGGCATGACAAGAAAGAAGAAGCAGAGGAAGGAGTATTTATAGAGAGTCACCGTGTACGTTAAAGAAAGTCGAAGGGCGGTAACTGTTATAATCAATACAGGCGCTTCTCAGTAGTTCTACGGAGACGACCCTTTGGGTTCCCCTCTGTCTCGTCAATTGCTTTATATGGCACGGATGACGCAATAATGGAAATATTAAAGGATAATGAATTCAAGATATTTCTTGTCTTTTCATTCCAAGAAACGCGGGGACTATCTGTATACGGTCGAAATCGTGCTTGATCGATTTTGAGGTTTCTTATGGCATCGGGGATAGATCTGAGGTACGACTTCGAGAGGAGTTCATTGAATGATAATACCGAGGGATTGGCATACCTCGACGCAAGGAGAAGATCGAGTCCCATCATGAGAAAGCACGAGAATTCTCGAGGACATATGACTAGAGTTGACAAACGCCTGAAAAATAATACGAGTCTACACTGGATCAATAAATAGTTGTTCCAGCTATCCCCATTTTGTAATAAATGCTTATTTACTATGTTGGGATTCCCCCCTCCTATATAAAGTGGACCCTTATCATTTTTTGTACACATGATATTCAATACAAAGAACAAGAACATTCTTTGCTCTCTAACTCAAACAACCTCTATTGTTTTTCATTTGTTGTTCACCACTGATCATAAATAGCCTCCTTCGAGGCCCATATAATTGTTATAGCTTCATCGATTTTCCACCATTAACCCCGAGCCTCGACCCCGAGGACCTACCTAGGCCAGCTTCGTACCTCTGACTCGAGGCAGTCTGGTTTGCGTATTTTTCATTTCATATAGCTCTTACTTTATTTGTTTCAATCACAGTTAGCATCAATTGCTTAACAACTAGCATTAAAATAAATTACGTATTTTTAGAACCACATATTCAAATATAATTGTAATTACCATTTTCAAGGTAAAAATCCTTGTTTTCTCTTCCATCTCCATCAGACCCTGCTCCACATATTCTAGCCCCTTAATAGACTTGATAGGCATTTCCCTCCATTCATTGATTAACTCCATATCAGTCTTGTGTTGCTCCATATGCTTGGACTTGGACTCATGAACTCTTTTGCGCAGTTTGTTGTATTTTACTTGGGCTTCAGCAACTTCGTCTATGACCTTGTTCCCTCGACCGTTCACCGGCTCAACTATTCTGACTATGCTGTCTTCCAACCATGATGGGTAAAAGCGCACATGCCCTGCGTGATATCAGTCTAGTTCGATGGTGTCCTTTTCTTTAATAATATTTTGGTGCCACATATGATGAGCTTCTCATTTGTATGGGATGTCGTCCTCGTGAAAATCTTCCTTGTAGTGACTCATTTTAGAAACTCGCAGTATGACTTGCTTCCCGCCTGCTTGTCTCGTAACCCTAATAGGAGCATAAAGGTATATTCCCCTTAACCCGACCAACACCAAGTGTGGAACATCCCTAGATCTGATGATGAACTCACTAGTAGGGAACCATTCGAACATCCATTAAAGTGGTCCTCATTAATATTGTCGAAGAACTGTACCCATTCTATAGTGTTCTCCGGTTGAGCAAACATGTCTGGGATATAGATCATTATCTTAGGGTGATGGAAATCTATGGGATCATTCCACGGTCTTCGTGGAAGCTCTTGACGGTATTGACCTCTCTGGAGATGCTCTAACAACCAAACCTGTAGCAGCATATTACAACCCTCACAAGTGTTTGAACCTTTTCTGGCAGCAATCCAAGACACGATATATGTCATCTATAATCATAGGGACAATGGTATATGTTTTCCCCTCGATTCCCCTCATTAAGGATTTGGTTACCATGGCCAGTCTGGAGTGAATTATGTCCCCTTGGATTGGAAACACTATCATACCCAGGAAGCAGACGATGAACACAAAAACCCTGCGGTGAATCCAACCCAAGGAAGTGATAGGGAATTCATCATGGAAGATATGATAGGATTTTCTATGACCGTATCGTTCATAATGGAAGTTAAAAGGTACGTAAGACTTCTTCAAACACACCAAGTCATTGTTTTTCTTTAAACCCATCATCTTCAGAAACCCTTTGGGAGAGCAATTTTCTGGCACCAATAAACCGGGACTGTCCCAAGGTAATCAAACGAATCCCCATATTTCTTCCAAGAAAGGGGTCATTTATATATTTCAAAAATGGAACACGGACCTTTCTCCGTCCCAGAACATTATGGCAGCTTCAATCATCATATTGTCCGGTTGGACGTCCAATAAATAAGGCAAATTTCCCAAGACCTTTTTGACATGCTTTTCGTCGCTTGACGGAAGATCTTCCCACCAATCTAGAAACAATGGTGGTATGCTACGGACCATGCCAAACGTGAGGACTTCATGCCTCATTTTCTGCAATACAAATAAGGTTAGGCCCTTTCCCCCTCCAGATTCAGCTATTTATACAATAATGGTTAACATATTAGCACTTATTTCTCCAAATTAATGCCCAAATCGTGGTTGCGTCTGTTGGGATTATGGAAACCTCGGTGGACTCTTGGACAAGGCTTTTCTTAAAAGGTTATTATGTGGACAATATATTAACCCAAGCTAGGTTTGACCATGATGCATGTACAATTAATCAAAGTAAGGTTTCTATGGAGGTCTAGATTGGTACCCTCAAGCGGACAACTTGAGGAGGAAAGGCACGGAACCGTCGATTGTACCGCTGATCGACTAGTTTTATCGCATATAAGCCTTTCCGGATTCAAAAGGGTGATATATAAGAAGAGCGCAAACACTCATCAAGCGTTGCTATGGTATTAATTAGGAACGAGTGGAATATGATGTTGAGCATGATTTATGCAACAGAAAATAGCACGTTGTCATGTATTTGCACGTTGAAAAATGATAAAGGAGGTATTTAATAATTGAAAATGGCGTTAAAGAATGAAAACAAGGAGACAAGTCAGTTTTCATAGTAAAGAGAAATCGTAAATGCTTGAAAATAGGCAAACAAATTCACATAAAGTGGTAAAGGAAAAGGGTACGCATGTAATTAAAAGAATAAAGCATGCTTAAGGACTAATTCAAAAAATCTAGTTCGTTATGGTAAGAGCCTAAGGATATCCCCAGCAGAGTCATCATGTTGTTGCGCCCCCTTTTCCTAGAGAAATCGGGTTTTGACATTTCTGAGACAACTCCCTTCCTTTTGGGATGGGGTAAGGGATTTGAAGAGTCTCTACCTAACGGATTAAGGTGTGTTAGGGCACCTAGAGCGATTAACTCATGGAACTAGTTTGCATCACCAGAGATAGGGTAAGGGCTCTAAATTACCTTGAGGGGAAGGTGTTAGGAACCCCTCGAAGCCCACAACGGTGGGTCCGGACGAACTTAATTAAGCGAATTAGTCTAAAAGAAAAATAAAACAATTTTGGACAAATACAAATTACTTTAAACATAATTAAAGAGGGGTCCTAGGTTATTTAGCATATAGGATCATTCCATGCAATACTTTGTTAATTTTAGAATCCAATAGGCATGATGTCTATATGAGCAGAAACGGAATGTGAAGAAGCAATTTATTAAGGAGAGCATCGAGACCTATTAGTTTGCCTAGTTATTTTATTAAGGATGAATCTGGGCACTCCCATGCAGCAAGATATCACAACTTTTAAGCCCAGAATCATTAGCAACTCCTACAAATTTGCCTAAATGATAACCAAAATTGGTCGAACTCATAACTGATTAACAGAACCCTATAGGCATGGTTTCTACGAGTTTATTAATTATTAGACCTATGAAATGGTTTCTAAGTGAACTACTGATTTTAACTCATAAAGACAAGTTTTTTTTATCCCCTTTAGATCCTATAGGCATGCTTTCTAATTGCATAATTGATTTAAACTCCTATAGGCATGATTTCTAGGTGTTGGTTAATTTAAATCCTATAGACATAATATCTATTAACTTTAAATCCTATAGGCATGATTTCTGGGTTTGAGATTAATTCCACCCTATAATCATAATATCTATAACTGTATGTGGGCAGAATTTTAAGCAAATTGACAGGAAAGTTATTATTTCAAGCAGAATCCTATAGGCATGGTCACTAATGCAAGTTAAGTTAAAATATGTGTGCATCCTATGAAAAGGATTGCTAACGCAGAATTAACGAAAAGCCTATGAGCACGATCTCTAGTATACAAAAATGTAGAAATACAAAATCGGTAAAATTCCTATAGGCAGGATCTATAAACAAGTATAGAATTCACATGGTTCAATCGACATAATTAAACCTATAGGAAGGATTTCTACCCAAGTTTGACAAAGATATAAAGAAAACCCCCCTTCTTTTACTAATAAACCACAAATCTGTTATTACAGAGATTATTACAGCCCAAAATTAATAAATTACATAATAGTATCCATTACACTATAGGGATCCTTCATAGACCCAATATAAACATGGGAACCAGGCCTTCAAACATAGAAACTCTGGAGCATAATAGTGATCCATCCATGACAAATAAAATTAGGTTTCAGGTGTTTCAAAGTTCCCAAGGGCCTCAAGGACCCCTGACAATGCTCACACCAGAACCACACATAGAAAAATAGTTCATAAACAGATTGGAAGACCAACCCCAATGTGTCTGAGTTCGGAGGAGTCTCAAGGACCCTAGGCAGTGCTCACACTGTGGTGGTGAGAACCTAATTAGCTAAGAGTAGGAGTTTGAAAACCAATGCATAAAGGGTAATGTGGATAAGTTTAGTCAAAAAGCAAACAGATTCAGATTACAGGGTTGCAAACTGGACTGCACCAAACAAAATCCATGTTCAGCACATAGTTCAAGCAGACAGGCATTTGTTTAGACTAGAGATTAAAGCAGTCATGGCTTAAACTCTGAGACAGAAACAGGCTGGAACACAAACATATGATTACATGCTTATATGATCTAGCAAAGTTCAAAAACAGACTTGAACATTAAGCTAACTTAGGGAAATGGGTCACATTAGTTGAAATAACTTAGTTTAATAGTGTTGCTAATGGGATCATATAGTCACATAGAAAGAACAATCATGCTGAAGATTTAAATAGACTAATAAAAAATGGAATAGAATAATAGGAGTTAAGGCATACCAATTGAGAAGAAAACAGACAGGAATGCAATAGCAGTTTAAGTTCCAGAGAATCTAGCTTTGGCTTTCAGCCAGACAAATAGTATAAAAATCAGAACAGTAGAAAGTGAGAGAGCTTAAGTTTTTAAGAACATAGAGTTGGAAAGTTGTAAAGTTGTTCTAAAAGGGGCTGTAAAGCGTTCTTAAAATCACAACAATGAAGGGGTTTAAATAGCTCACAATGGAGTAAAACAAACACGGTAATGAACCAGTCATACACAAATAAGGTATGAAAATCAATTAACAATCAATTAAGGTTAGCATGGATCAATTAACAGAACAGAATCAAGTAAAGTACCACTTAATTTAAGGAAACCCTTATACGGAATCAATCAGTAGTTAAGAGCTAGGTTAAATAAGGTAAGAAATAAGTCCATATATCAATTAGGAGTTAGCTCCATTAATCAGGACACAAAATCAAGCTAGTAAGGGAGTTAAGGAAAGTAGTACGAGTAATCAATCACATAAATAAGGTAAGAACAAGTAAAATCCTAATAAGGAAATACTGGTACTAAAGGAAAGTTGATTTCAAACCCCAATCTAGGTAAGTAAAATCAATTAACACTTAATTGACAGAGTTAAAGGTAAACGGGCAGAAACAGTAGAATAAATAGTCAAATAATCGAAACATTAAGAAATACAAAGACATATAGATGGAACTAATTAAATCAAGTAAAAATCAGTCAAACAGTAAATAAGCAAACCAAAGATGAAACATTTAAACGTTAAAACATGTTTTTGTAAAAAGAAATCCTTTGGAACCCTAGTTTTAGGGTAAAAATCGATCACAAAAAAATAAAGCAGTAAGAAATAGAAATATCGAAATCTTAAAGGGGAAATACGAAACAAATACCAAATCGTTTCAGATCTAAATAGATTTATCAAGAAAATAGTCAGGTTCGTAAAAAAATAGACAGAAGTGAACCAAATCTGGTTTGAACCAGAGATTTGAAACCATAAAATATGAAAACATTCGTACTCACAGGTATCGGAGTGAACAAAGAGGAAAAATCGAGATATGTGAGACTTTGAACTAGATTTGGTTCGAGTCTTTTGAGATTCACATCAAGTAACATAAAAATCATATAACTAGTAGAGTGATAAAGCCAAATAAGGCAGGGGATCAAAGGAAAATCCCATGAATCAATTGGGAATTTGTGACGGCGGGGCTAAGGTTTGAAGGGGTGAGAGAGAAGAGAGGAGAGTATCCAAGGACGGTGGGTTGGGGTTAATGAAGGTAGGGTTTTGGGTCTTGGTATATTAAAAAAGGAAGGTTGATTTAGGGTCGTTGATCTTCAGAGATCAACGGCCAGGATTAGATACAAGTGTTTAACCAAAGAATTAGATCCTTTGACCAAAGTTGTTTTTAGGATGAACGCGAGTTTCTGATAATCAAAGAAACTATATTGAATAAAGAGGACTAAGTAAAAGACAACAGTATGATATGCGAAAAAGTAAAGTAGGTTGTATTCGAAGTCCAGATGCCCATTACAAGTTACATTCCCTTCCTTTATATAGGGGGTTTCTTAATATAATGTTTGATTCTTGCAATGATCACTCATTAATAACTAATTATCACATTAATGAGGCGTTACAAAGGGTAAGAGAAACTGTTGTGTGAAAGTTACATAATGTATAGGTCATTAATTGAGGATTCTCGAATCTACCCGTAGCTCTGTCCGGATTCACATTGACCGTGTCTCTTCCTCGTGTTGATTAGGTTGAGTTCTCCGTAGCTGATGAACTCAAAGGTTTATTGAAATGTGTCTCTTTGTTCCGTTCCTCTTTATAGAATCATATACAATTGTCGCGTTTATCCACGTAGTTGGATGAGTAGTCAAGAGTCAGCTTACATGTGAGACTCTTTTTTACCAATACAGATAGTGTCCCTACTTACTATATATTTATCGATTAATATTTGGTAAGTGGATACACATTTATGGCAGGAATATTTTGCCACCGCTTTGTCTCGAAGCGTTGTATCCTTTGATGAACATAGGTGTCGTTTGTCACTTCAATTTAATGCCCATACCACATGTCCTTCTCGGATTGGTTCTGCAATTATTCAGTGTCTTTTAGGGCTTTTTGCGGCTGCTTCAGTCCCTAAGTGACATCTTCCATTATGACTTTTCATCATTATTTTTTTCCATGTTTGACGATTGCCCTTAAGTATAAATACCCTTCTTCGTTTCTTTACTTTCACGAAACACTTTCTAACTTGTCTCTTTTACTTGTAAAGAATTTTTCGTTGCTTTTGTAAACATGTCTTCTTCAAATCAACCCAAAAGAGTAATAGATGTAGAGGACTTAACACCTTCTTCTGCTCTGATTAGGAGTCGGAGGGGTGGTAGACTAAGGAGTCTAGGATCCACTCCTTCTAGAGGCTCTTCTTCCTCTCAAATAGTCTCCCCTCCTTCTGCCAGGTCTCTAGTTTCTCCTAGGGCTAGTGCTTCCCGTTCTTTATCTAGAGGTAGAGATGAACACCTTCGTGAACCCAGAGTTGATGATATTATTCCCGTTGAATTTTTCTTTACTAGGGACAGTCAAGTTCTGGTGAATCAGTCTTCTTCTCTTGATAGTGTCGAGAGATACCCAACCATTATTACTGAAGGTCACATTTCCCTAGTTCGTAGGGAATGTATTTGGAGGTATAATTTCCCTGTCTACATTCCGAATATTAATCAAAGAATTACGTCTTACAAGACGGGATATTCTTTTGTTTATACGTACCCTTACACTTTAGGGTTTAGACCTCCCATTGATCCGGTCATAATCGAGTTTTGTCGTTTCTTCAATATTTGCTTAGGACAAGTTGGTCTGCTTGTGTGGCGAGTTGTCACATGTCTTAGGATTTTAGCTTCTTTAGCCTCGGTTCCTTTTAATTTTAGACATCTCATTCATCTCTACTCTCCTGTCCTATTTCGTCAAGGGGTTTTTACTATGGCTGCTCAGAGTAAAAGAGTGTTGGTAACCCCTGGAGATGATAAGGATTGAGGTTGGTACCTCCGGTATATCGTTGTACCCACTGCTGGTTTAGTGGGTGAAGAACATCTTCCCTTCCTAAGAAGTGGAATCGTGCACGTGAGTACATTTTAGCTCACATTTATTTACTTTTCTTCTTTTTGATTTGAGATGTTTCATTAACACCGTATCTGGTTCTTCTTCTTTCAGCAATCATGGGTATTGTTGAGAATGTCTCCGGTATCCGTGATTGGGAGAGAAATTGTTGTGTGTTGCTCCTTCAAAAGAATGATCTTGGAAGCATTTCGCTGGGAAGTATGGTTGGCAACTGAAGACCCACAGTAAGTGAAGCTTTTGTTTTTACTTCTTTTCTTACTCGAGCCTTTTTTTTTCTTGCTTAATCTTTCCCTTTCTGATAGGATTTTCTTCTCGTGGGGTGTCTGCTACGTCTGTTCCGAAGATGTATTTGTCCCAGACCCAAGAGATTATTGTTGGTTCGTCTTCCTCGAAGAGAAAGGTTGGTGAATCTCGTTCCGCAGAAGAAGAAGAAGAAGAAGAAGAAGAAGAAGAAGAAAATGAGGGGGCTTTGGTGCACAAGTCACGAAGAATGCGGGTGGTTTTGGACGACGAGTCTACACCCATGACTTGCCTTCCGTGTCTGCAGTTAGACCCTCAACCTCTGAAGATGTTTCACAGTCCCCTGTTCATGATTCTGTAGAGTACTTGTTTCATGAAGGTTTTAATCTTGCCTCTGATGATGTCCCTTTGGCTGCTATTTTTCCTGCTTCTTTAAGTGAAGTTGTCTCATCTGCCCCTCGTGTCTCTTCCGCTCCACTAGCTATTACTGCCTCCGTAGTTGCTTTGCCAGTGGTTTCCTCAACCCTTCAATCCTCCGTGCCTGTTATTTTACCCCCGAAACCCTCCGTGCTTGTTGTTGTTTCATCTATGCCTGCTTCCGTGCCTTCCGATAGGAAAGTAGGGTCTTCCAGCAGGGAGATGCGGAGGGTAATAATAGAAGTTCCAACTGAGGGAAGTCTTTTCAAGAAAACGGGCGAGCCCGAAGTGTGGCTCAAACCTTTGATAGGTCTTACGGAGAAAACCAAGCTATCTAGCCACACAGCTCTTACATGGGCCAATGAAGTTGTGCATACCTCCTTGAAGGTATGGTGCAATTTATTCCATTTCCATTTATGAATTTTACCATATCTAAATAATTTATCATGTCTAATTGATTTGTTTCTTGTAGATCAATCTTATTGGTATGGAGCTTATGAAGAGGATCTCGAATTCGGATCAGGAGACAAAAGAGTTGCGGGCTGATTTCGACAACTTGAAGGCACAATATGACAATTTAAGAAATGATATGGATGCCTTAGAGGAGGAAATGAGTACCTTGAAGAGACAGATGAGGATTATGGCAGCGGAACTGGCAGTGGAGAGGGTTTCTTCAACTCAGGCTAATAAGGATAAGAGTCTTTTGGAATCTTCATTTGCTTAACAACTGTCTCGAGCTTCGGAGAAGATTAGGTACTTGAAGGATTTGCTAGGGCAGAAGGAGGAATATTCTGGCGAGCTCATGCAATCACTCTCTCGGACTCAAGAAGAACTGCGTAATGCATTAGATAGAGTCCAAGCTTTGGAGGAGTCAATTGTGCCTTTGAAGGCTGCCCATGAGGCTGCTGAAGCGTAGAAGGATGGGCTAAAGGCCGAGCTTCAAATATGGGCAAAAAATTATGAGGATCTCGAAGAAGCGGCTGCTTTTGATGTGAGCTAGGCATATATAAATTCTCGCCTTGACACATTGACGGATATGAGTCAAGAGGGTTTCAAACTTAGTGCTGAAATAGCTAAAACCAAGGAAGCCATGGAGAAGGCTCAACAAGGTCTTAACCTCTCTTCGCTTGATGGTGAGACTTCTGCCGCTCATGCCTCTCCGTCCCAAGTTGCTCCCTTTCTTTCTGCCGATGAACAAGTAAATCCTCCTCCTCAAGAAGATTAAAGCTTTGGTTCTCTTTTTTTTTTTTCATTAATTGATTGGTGGTTACCCCCAGCTCCATCAGGGGTAAATTTGGATCTTGCTAAAGTCCCCAACTGACAACTTAGGGGCACCTTCAAATGTAAAACTTATATATGCGGCTAAGTACTAGTTATTACTTAGTTCTTACTTACCCTCTCTTTTTAATATATATATATGCAAATTATGACTTTTCTGTTTTGAGCTTTTGTTTCACTCTCAAGTCTTTTGCATGTTTTAATTTTTGAGGTTTTAAGTTGTACCTCTAAACTTTTGCATGAAGATGCTAAAATCACTCGAGCCTTTTCATAGTAGGCACGGTGTTTGTAAGCCTTGTTTATAATAGGCTTTACTTATAAAGGAGGGCCCCTTTTGATTGAAATTTAATGAAGAAGACGTCTCAACTTCATAGTAATGCAATAGAGTGATAGGAATTTCTCACATGTTTAAGAATGTTTCTTTGAGGGAATTTTTTTGTTTGAACTTCCACGACATTTTACATGTGTTTCGTCTAAAATTCATGTTGCAACTGTTTTCATTTAACAGATTTGATATGCACTTGTATTTCATAACTGTTTCTCATAGGTAACAGTTTTTGTTCGAATTAATACAAGGAAACAACTGTTTTTCGTTAGTAACAATTTTCATAATGATTAGGGGCTTTTGTCCGTAACTATTTTTGTTGACAATAGTTTTTTTAATAAGTACAAGGGAAATGCTTTTTCATCCGTAACTGTTCTATTTGATAACATTTTTTTGAACATACACAAGGATTTTGATCTTTCATCCGTAACTGTTTTATTTGATAACAGTTTTCTATATGAGTGTTTTTAGTCACAACAGTTTTTTGACTGAGTACAGTGATGATGATCTTTTACCCTTAAGTACAAAGATGTGCATTTTTTTCTCGTAGCTATTACTTTGCCCTTCAGCCTGAACATTGTTCGAAGGTTTTTGAATTTTAGGTCTTCAGTTTCTTCAATTTTGCTCGTATCACTTGACTTGTTGGGTAGATGGATCTTCAGGCTCGAGTTTTGACTTTCCGATAGTCTTTTTTGCTTCGTTTTAGCCTTCCATATTGTATAGTCCCCCAAGTGTTTGAGCTTTGAAGAATGAAGTCTCGAGCACTTGTTTATTCCTTCCTTATGGTCCTTTTCCTGAAAAGGAAAAACCTACGTGTCACGACCCAGAATCCTAATCCAGGTCGTGATGGCGCCCAATGACGGTGTTAGGCAAGCCAATATGAATTTCACTAAGTGTTACCCTTCCCATATGATTAAACAAGTCAATATTTATCAATTTTAAATAGTTAAACATGATGATAGCTTGATATGAAAATAAAAGCATAACACTACATGGCCAAAACAAAGCATATGCATGCCTATACAACCTAAAACCCAAAATATACACTACGTGTGTGCCAGGAACTAGTGTCACGAGTGTCATGGGCATACTAACAGAATATACAAAAGATGATAATATATACAAATCCACAGTTTGGATGAAATAGACGGGGAAAATAACAAAGTAAATGAAACTCCATGGTGCTGCTGGGGATCGCTAGAGGAAGCAGCTCACTATGAAGTCAAGACCACTAGCTCAGGGTCTATCTCCAGTATAATAACCAGAAGCACTGGTCTCAGTACCTATACAGTTAAGTACAGAAGTGCAGCATGAGTACATATTAAAATAAATATGTACCTAGTGAGTATCCCGCCTAATCTCGAAGAAGTAGTGACGAGAGGTCGACTCGATACTCACTAAGGTCCAGCAGTAAAAACATATTATAGAAGATAATGAATTATAATAGGCATGTCAGGAAATAAGCAACAAGTACATATCAAGAGCAGAAATCCAAACAAACTGCTGAATTAAGCAATTATGCACTTTCAAGGGTAAGACCACCGAAACGAAACAATAATCACCAGTCTTAGATCCGCCGTGGCGCACGACCCGCTCCCATAAGCTGCCTTCTAAACTCGTTGTGGCGTACGACCCGATCCCATATATATTTCAAATACTTTTCAACTCTGTCGTGGCGTACGGCCCGATCCCATATATATTTCAAATACTTTTCAACTCTGTCGTGACGTACGACCCGATCCCATATATATTTCAAATACTTTTCAACTCTGCCTTGGCGTACGACCCGATCCCATATATATTTCAAATAGTTTTCCACTCTGCAGTGGCGTACGTCCCGATCCCATATATATTTCAAATACTTTCTTTCCATTCAACAATTTTTCATAAAGCCTCAGAGGAACAATACTATACAAAACATAATCTCATAGTACATCTGGCATCACAATGAATCATATAAAGCATTGCAAGGAAGCATATAAGGCATTACAAGGAAGCATATAAGGCATTACGAGGAAGTATATAAGGCATTAAGAGGAAGCATATAAGACATGATGTGGGCCTTGCTACCCGGACCACAATTGCGCCCGAAACTCCAAACTCTACACCCGAGGACTCGCAGCTAGCCAAAAGGTATACAATAATATCAATGCATGAATAATGCGGGAAATTATCCTAGTTATTCACTAGAATCTCTATTCTTAAAGAACTCCCAAATTCCAACCCCGGTCCCGCATGTTCAAATTCCGAAAATTCTCAAAGGGATCACTCACTCATAGCCTAAAGATCATTAAGGTGTGATTTCTACTTGAATTCATGGCCTCAAATGGAAAATCACAAAATACCCAAGAGCCCTAAAATTACTACCTAATTCTAGGATTTTTGATAATTTAGTAGGGAATTTAACTAGGAATTGATGTTTGAAACTAGCAAAACTGTGGAATTTACTTACCTCAATAACAGTGGTGGAAGGTTCCTTGAAGATCTCTCTAAAGACTTGAGGAGGAAGATGAAAATGGAGGAAATACGCTAAGTCCGTATTTAATAAAACTACCCAGGGATTCCTTCACTAAGATCGCGACAAGGGACCTGCGATCGCGAAGGCCAACTGGCCAGACCTCTGCGATCGCGGCAGAGGTCATGCGATTGCGAAGAGTAACTATGCCCGACCCTGGCTTGGCATTATGCGATCCCGAGGATGTGGATGCGATCGCGAAGACATGGAGTACAGCCTTCCGCGATCGCGAAGAATAATCAGCAGCCCAGCAAAATTCCTTCTCCGCGATCTCCACCCACCTTCTGCGATCGCAGAGAAGGAAACCAAACAGCAAAAATCTGGTTTTTCCAACTTAGCTCCCGGGGGTCCAAAACTCACCCGAGCCCCTCGGGACCTTATCCAAAAGCAGCGGCAAGTCTGTATTCATGATACGGACTCGCTCAAACTTTCAAAACGCGAAAAACAACAACGAAACTCATCATTCAACCCCAAAACCAAATTGAATCAAGCTTAAGAACTTAAGATTCTAGAATTCATTACAACGCGCGGAAGCGGCCTATACTACTCAGAATGATTTCAAATTTTGCAGACAAGTCATAAATGACATAACGGAACTATTCCCCATCTCGGAATTTCATTCGGACTTCGGTAACATAAAATCACATTCCAAACCAAATTTCAAATTCTATGAAAATCCTCAAAACTTCATTAACTCTCAATTTCTTAATTTTGATATGAAACCCGTGAAATAAAGTCCATTTCTTACCAAATTTCAAAGATAACTTAAATAACATATATTGAACCTGTTTCGGGCTCCGGAACCATAACACGGGCCCGGCATCATAGGTTTCACATCAAGGTTCATTTTCATAAGCCTTTATTATTTTCAAAAAACAATTTTCTTTAAAAATTCATTTCTCGGACTTGGGTCCTGAAATTCGATTCCGGGCATACGCCCAAGTCCTATATTTTCCTACGGACCTTATGGGACTGCCAGATCACGGGTCTAGGTTCGTTTACCAAAAATGTTGACCAAAGTCAACTTTATTCAATTAATTATCATAAATTCAACTCTTTATCATGTTTCCACATAAAGGCTTCCCGGCTACGCGCCCGGGCTGTGCACACACATCAAGGTGAGATTAACGGAGGCTTTCGGGGCCTCGAAACACAGTCATAATTAAATTTACATAAGATGTTCTTTTGGGTCATCACAGTACGGGACTCGAAGGTATATAGTTTTTTAGATGATGACTGCTTAACCCTTTAAAACGTCAATCAGAAAGTGTAACCCTAGACCGGGAATTGTGTTATTTCCTCGCGTCTTTGCAGGTCTAATATCATCATCTGGTGATGGGTTAGCTTTATGCCTATCATTTAAAAATGTTAGTAAATATTTAAATGTTCAAAATAAAATCGAATGTGTCATACCTGATCGGGGTTACTTTTTTTCCTTAGAAGTATTACTTCTTTAAGTGGATGGTGTTCCAGCTTGTTGGTAGTATCCTACCATCCATGGCTTCTAACTCTTAGGCACCCTTCCCAGATATACCTCGAACTTTGTAAGGTCTTTTAAAATTCGGACTTAGCTTTCCTGCGCCTGCTTCTTTTGTCGATTGAACGACCTTTTTGAGTATGAAGTCCCCAATCTTGAAGTATCTGAGATGAGCTTTACGGTTATAGTATCGCTCTATGATTTTATTTTGAGCTGCCATCCGTATTAATGTTGCTTCCCTTCGTGGTTCGAGTAGATCCATATTGGTCCTTTATTCATCGTCGTTTGTTTCTTCCGTAGTTGTTATAACCCTTATGATTGGTTGGCCAATCTCCACGGGTATTAAGGCTTCTGAGCCATAAACAAGTGTGAAAGGAGTTTTTCATGTAGCCATTTTTGATGTTGTTCTGTTTGCCCATAATATCTCTGGTTATTCATCGGGCCAATTTTCTTTTGGCTTTACCTAACCGCTTCTTTATATTTTTGATGATGATTTTATTCGTTGACTCAGCTTGACCATTAGCCACGGGATGATATGGCGTTGAGTTAATTCGTTTAATTTGCCAGCTTTCAAAGAATTCCGTGATTTGAGAACCTATGAATTGTGGGCCATTATAACATACGATATCCTTCTGTATACCAAAGCGGCATATTATGTTTCGCCATAAGAAGCTTTTAACTTCCTTTTCCCACACATGTTTGTATGCTTCTTCTTCTACCCATTTTGTGAAATAATCGGTAAGCACGAGTAGAAACCCCATTTATGAACGTCCATGGGATATGATTGGATGCAATAGTTCTGCGGGTCGATGCATATTATTGGCGAACCTCTAGCACCTGTCGCATTTGGATATGAAGTTTTCGTCATCCTCTTCCGTGTTTGGCCAATAATACCCGGCTCTGATTAGGGTTTTTACCAAGGATCATGCTCCTGAATGATTTCCACAGTGTCCTTCATGGACTTCTCTTATCACGAACTCCATTTTATTAGGTCCGAGGCATTTAGCTAGGGGTCCTCCGAACATCTTGCGATACAATGAGTTGCGAATGAGACAGTACCAAGCTTTGCGGCGAAGTGCTTGAGCTGCTTTCTTGTCGTACGTTACCATTCTGCAAAAAATTAAGAATTTCGTTTCTCAAATCCCAGGTTAAATTGTTGAAAGTTACGTCATTTCTGTCCTGGTCGACTGCTGAATAGAATAGATGGACGACGATTGTATTGTCTTTATTCGTTACTTCTTTAACTGCTGCGAGGTTTGCTAATGCATTTGCCTCTATATTTTCTTCTCTAGGTATTTGTATTACCTTCCATGTTTTGAATTGTCTTACGAGCTCTCTTGCTATTTCTAGATATTGTTGCATCCGAGTCTCTCGAGCGATGTAAGTCCCCTGCATTTGTTTTTCTACCAGTTGGGAATCACTGTTGATTACGATTTTCTCAATTGAGAGTTCTCGTGCCAGTTCTAGGCCTTCAATGACAGCTTCGTACTCTGCTTCATTGTTAGTTATAGGATAACATTTAATAGCTTGACGTGTCTTCTCACCCGTGGGTGACATTAAGACTATGCCTAAACTGACACCTTTTATATTGGAAGAGCCATCCGTAAATAGGGTCCATAGACCCGGATTAGCACCGTTAAAGAATTGTAACTCCTTTTCTACTTCAGGAACAATATTATTACTAAAGTCAGCAACAAAATCAACTAATATTTGTGACTTAATTGCAGTCCTAGGCTGATATATTATTTCATGCTCACTTAATTCTATGGCCCACTTGGCTAATCTTCCTGATAGTTTTTGCTTATGCAATATATTCCTTAAAGGATAAGAAGTCACAACAGTGATTGGATGGCATTGAAAATAGGGTCGTAATTTTCGAGATTTGTGATGACCCAAAAAGGGGTCATCTTATGTACATCTAATTTGGACTTTGCTCCAAGGCACGAAAGTCTCCATTAATCTCACCTCGATGTGCGCGCGTAGCCCGGGCACGTAGCCGGGAAGCCTTTATGTGAAAAACTTGATTAAGAGTTAAATTTGTGATAATTAATTGAATAAAGTTGACTTTAGTCAACATTTTTGGTAAACCAACCCGGATCCGTGATCTGACGGTTCCAGAAGGTTCGTTGGAAAATATGGGACTTGGGCGTATGCCCGGAATCGAATTCCGAGGACCCAAGTCCGAGAAATGAATTTTTAAAGAAAATTGTTTTATGAAAATATTAAAGGCTTATGAAAATGAACCTTGATGTGAAACCTGTGTTGCCGGGCCCGTATTATGATTTCGGGGCCTGGAACAGGTTCAATATGTGTTATATAAGTTATCTGTGAAATTTGGTGTAAAACGGACTTGATTGATTGATTTCGGATAAAATGAGGAAAAATTGGAGTTAATGAAGTTTTGATAATGGGATTCTCATGCTTTTGTATGATGGTATGTTAGAGGCGGTGCGTCGTGTGGGATTGAGATTTGCAGGTGCAAGTTTACAGTTCAGTTTCGAAAGCAAGGTCATGAGTTCTAGACACCATGGACAGTTTTAGATATTTAGAAGAATGTTGGCACTATCTAGTATCACCTGAGAAGACCGCGCATTTTAGAAGGCACTTTGGGTTTTGACTTGCGAATGCTTGACTGGTATTACTGTAATCTCCTAGTTGATCCACTGACGACGTTCAAATTTTGCTATGTGGCACGAAAGAATTAAGGAAGCATTTCTCATGGAATGATCATGTATGAAGGATGCTCAGTCACCTGAGTGGTTGAGTTGGGATCAGATATGGAGATTTTTGTATTCTCGTAATTTGGATACTGGGAGCCTTAGAGGTAGATTGTTTCTTGGTTGCAGACTGCAAAGATATGGCCAAGTTAGCCAGCTGATGGTACGTATTATGGATAGATTCCATTGGATCTTTGGAAAGGTTAACTACTCATTTCAGAAGTATCGAAATCGATTTGGACACCGCGAGTAGGCCTAATAAGGATGTGTATTCTACATTGGGTCAGATTTGTTTACTCAACACTGTTATTATTGAGGGGTGTGTCATTCTGTTACAGTTGAGCTTGTTCGTGTTCTGATATGTTCTATGTGTTACTCTTTTATGCTACGGTGGGTTGTGATCTGTAGGCTATTTCCACACAAATGTATGGTTCTATATGGGCCTTGTAGCAAAATTCGAGCGAGATGGTTCTTTGGTGTCACGCACCAACACAAAGGAGCGCGACTAGAGCTCTACCAAGATATTGTGGTCAAGCAAGCCAACTAGATGCTTTCTACCCGACCTTACCCATTAATAAAATGAAGATGTATTCCATTTGTAATGACCCGACCGGTCGTTTTAAGAGTTTAAGCTCCGTTCGGTGATATAAGACCGTAATCAGCTCCTCATTATGTATATGGACCTGTGTGCGCGGTTAGATTCCGTTTCTGGATAATCCAGTGTCGAATTGGGAGAGAATCTTCAAATTTTGAAGCTTAAATGAAGAAAGTTGACCGAAGGTTTGACTTTTGAGTAAACGATCTCGGAATGGGTTTTGCTTAATGCCAACAGCTTCATATGATGATTTTGGACTTAGGCGTGCGTCCGGAATTAGATTTGGAGGTCTGTAGGGTGATTTGAGGTATTTTGGAAAAAGTTAGAATTTCGGCGATTTCGGCTGATAGGTGGAATTTTGATATTAGACTCGGAATGGAATTCCGAGAGCGGCAGCAGGTCCGGAATGTTATTTTTGACTTGTGTGCAAAATTTGGGGTCATTTACATAAGTTTAGACGTATTTCGGCGTCGAATGTGAATTCTTGAAAATTCCTAAGTTCTTAGGCTTGAATCCGAGGTTGATTCAGTGTTTTGGTATTGTTTTGGGTTTTCCAAAGGTTCGACTAAGTTCGGGTAGTGATATATGACTTGTGGTAATTGTTGGATGAGGTCCCGAGGGGCTTGGGGGAGTTTCGGATAGGTATGGGTTGTGTTGCGCTCGTTTTTGATGTTTCGACATCGTTTCTTCAAACATAATTGGTACCACATTAAGAAAATGAGCTCCAATTTCTGCTTTGATTGAAGCAGTAGATCCGTATTGTAATTATGGAGCTATAGAAAAAAGAATCGTCGAATTTGGACATCGTATGAGGAAGTTATGCTCATTTTAGTGTCGGAGAAGAGAGTTGGTGCTAGTGTTTCGCAGGTGCGAAAGTGGGTCCGCACCCGCGGAGCCGCAGGTGCGAAAAATGGTCCGCAGGTGCGGAATTTACAGCTGGAAACTCGCAGGTGCAGATATTTTGGTCGCAGGTGCGAAAATCGCTGAGTATAGAAAACCAGACCGTGTCATTTTAATATTTTGAGCATATCTTGAGTTCTACAGCTTTGATTGAGGTGATTTTTGCGGCGTTCTTCTCGTCTTTTCATCGGGGTCAGTATCAAAGTATTATTTTGCATTTTAATATTATTACAGAAGATCATTTTTGAATTAATCAATGTTTTGATTGGAGAATTGGGGGTTTCACCATTTTAAACATATTTTGACTTCTAGAACTCGGTTTTGTGCGATTCTTTCAAGGTTTTTCACACAATTCGAATGGATAAATGTTCTTCCACTGGAATGTAATATATTTCATGAATTAGTTCTTATTTTTATCATTTAATTTGTGTTTTGGGTTGAAGAAACTTGGGTTTTGAAAGAAAATTTCTAAATTGAAAATTTATGATTTGAATGACCAAATGACATCGGATTTGGATAAATTTAGTATGGGTGAACTCGTATCGGAATGGGTAATCGGAATTTGTAAAAATTGTAGGGTTTCGAGGTGCGGGCCCGGGGGTCGAGTTTTGTAATTTTATAAAGATTGAAACTTTATCGTTTGAAATAGATCCTTATATGTTTTATGTGCATTTTGAAGTTGTTTTAGTTGATTTGAGCCGTCTAGAGGTCTTCCCGCCAGAGAAGTCCATTGTCGAGTAACCGATTGTCGTCTTTGAGGTAAGTATCTTGCCTAACCTTGTGTGGGGGAACTACCCCTTAGGGTTTGAGTCTTCTATGTTGATTGTAGCCCGTGTACGCGAGGTGACGAGTGCATACTCGGACTTATTTGAAATTAGGTTGACCTTTTAGGATTCTTAGGTTCCTATATTTCCTGCGTATGAAGTGGTAACTGTTAGGGTCAAGTTCCTGGTTGCTAGTTTCATCTCCTCCTTCTTGAATTAGATTTTTCTTGTTTTCGATTCCCCTTCGTTAATTAATTGATCTTAATTGACTTAATTGCATATTTTCCCTCTTTTACCACTATGATATATTTTCTTCCCAAACTGCCTAATTGATTAGAATCAGTCTTATCTAGCCCTATAATTGTCTAATAGAGATTGAAATATCTATATCTTGGGGTCAAGCATGCCCGTGAATCCTACATGATGATTTACATGATTTTCCCTTAAATGATACATAGGTTTAGTTGACAATCACCCATATTAGAGGTATTTCCTTAGGTGCTTCCTATTATTGCACACTTGTGATAGCTGAGTTCATTCCGTGAAGTAAATTATTAGGCGAGATTGGTTATAGTTGTTTCCCTTGCCGGGATAATTGGTTCCTTATCTATTGACTTAAATATTGTGATTTGTTGCTATATTTGTTTTGTTTTCCACTCGTTACATTGTTTCTTTGTGCTTGGTTTTCCCTTCAGTGGATACTTCCTATGAGTGAGTTTTGCCACTATTATGGTTTAAGTTCTTGTGTTGAACTGCTCGTCGTACCTTGCATTTTGCCTTGTTGTTTGCTACTGTGCTCGTTGTGGCTTGTGCAATGTTTGTATTGTGCTTTGGTTTTTCCCCCCTTGTACTGCATCACATATTTAAATTGGGACTACGGACTGAGATCCGGAAGCTTTCCCCCTGTACTGCATCGCATATTTAAATTGGGGCTACGGACTGAGAAACGGGAGTTTTCCCCCTGTACTGCATCGCACATTTAAATTGGGACCACGGACTGAGATCCGGGAGCTTTCCCCCTGTACTGCATTGCATATTTAAATTGGGAGTACGGACTGAGATCCGAGAGCTTTCCCCCTGTACTGCATCACATATTTAAATTGGGACTACGGACTGAGATCCGGGAGCTTTCCCCCTGTACTGCATCACATATTTAAATGGAGACTACGGACTGAGATCCGGGAGCTTTTCCCCTGTACTGCATTGCATGACAAATATCTGAGTTACGAAATGAGTTCCGGTGGGTTATCATTGAGGAGATTTGGATTGAAAAGTATACATATATACACATATACATATATTGAAATGTATAGCTGAAAGGCAATTATCTCCAAGAAAAGTTATGTCCGAAGGACTTCTATTTTGAAAGTATATTTGTAAAGTATTTGTCTTGCAGGAGAATGATATTTGAATGAGCAGTATTTAGGAAAGTATATTTCAACAAATGATATTTGAAAAAGCAGTATTTGGGAAAGTATATTTGAACATCACGTATTTTGAAGGAACTATGCTTTAAGGATTCCTCTTTATAAAGATATAAATATACATTCATAAAAAATAAAAAAAAAATTGTTTAAGGAAGATTTCTCTTCCCTATTTTCAGAAAAATTATAACCTTAAGGTTTTCAATATAAAATCATGATTTGAAGGTTTTCACTCAAACTTTTGACAAGCTTTACTGAGTTTATTGGCTAAGGCCTGAGGTGAATGAATTGATGTTGTGCTGAGTTGCTAGTGCTCTATTGGGTTATGATTCCCGACATTTGGTCTGCATCCTTTTTATTCTCTTTTCGTATATTTAATTATACTGTTCGTTGACCGTAATTTCTGAATTCTCTTACGTATTACCCTATCGTACTGTTAATTTTATCGAAAAATCTTTAGATAAATATTTTGTTTTCGCCATTATTAATTATGTCTTTTTACTTATTAGACCAGTGGGTGTCTCGACTAGTCCTCGTCACTACTTCACCGAGGTTAGTCTTGATACTTACTGGGCACCGTTGTAGTGTGCTCATACTACTCTTCTGTGCATTTTTGTTTTGCACAGATCCAGGTATTGACTGTTGCTAGCTGTGTGGATCTTTGCTGAGGAGACTCAAGGCAAACCTGCTGCTGCGTTCGCAGGCTTCGGAGTCACCTTCATGTTATTTCAACTGTACTTACTCTTTCTAGACAGTAGTACTTAGATTCCGTAGAAAGAATTCATAGAGCTTATGACTTGTATTTACCGGGTTTTGGAAAATTGTAAACTCTGTCAAGATTTTCATATCGAGACTGTTATGTTTTATTTCATTATTGTTGATGCTCAGTAATATATTAGGCTTACCTAGTCCCTAAGACTAGGTGCCATCACGGTACCCAACAGAGGGGAAATTTGGGTCGTGACACCATTAATTAGACAATGAGAAGATTACATGAACAACACCAATTTCAGTACCATTAGAACTTCATTCAAGATTTCCCAAAATATTACATCACATATCAGTAATTTAGAAGTGGAAACATGTGATACAAATACAACATCATTAGTTGGACTTCCCCAAAACAAGGATACAATCCACACAAAATTTACGGAGCCTATAATGGATACAAAAGAGAAATATGATGGTGCCGGCAACAAGGGCCGAGCTATACCTCAAAACACTATACATAAGGAACAAAATATACAAGACCCTGAAATGAAATGGGGCTCACCAAGTCGGTTGAGGAGAGGGTGTACTGCTATTATTGATCGATGTTGTCTGCTGTGGAACCACCTGCATCAATTAAAGTTGCAGTGCCCCGACAAAAGGGACGTCAGTGCATATTGAATAGTACTAGCATGTATTACTAAACACCCTCTTAAAGAATCGAGTAACAGTATAAGGATAAACAACATTATCTATGAGAACCTCAAACAATATATAAGTGTCAAGTTAAGAGTAAGACAAATTTTCAAGTAAATATCAATATTTTTAAGTTGGGATATCTTTAGTACTGATACGCCACCGTGTTATTAGAACAAAGTCTGATCTCACCTTATCGGCTAAGCTGTCTCGCCCAAAGACATCCAATAACAACACCACCATTTGCGCGGCATGGTGTCCGATCTCAGCCCGATCGACTAAGTCGTCTCACCCCAATGCCATATGGATTGACATCACTTTCCTCTAACAATCATCTCACCCCAATTAAGTGTAATAATCTCAACACATAAATTCATCCCATTTAAGAGGAATAATCTCATCACATAAATATGGGGATTTTACCCCTTAATCACTCCCACACCAACACATGTAGTGTCGTGGTTAGATCATTTCAACCTACCCTTCCTCGGTGACTAAACGATACTCCCAAAAGATTTAGTATATAAAGAAGTTACAGTTCATTTCATAGTCTTTCACACATCCTCTTCATCTCATTGGCACTAGTGGTCACATGTGTAATTCCGATTTTTGGAACGATGCTACGTTATATATATGTTATTCACTTCCTTCACTTTCAAGCATCATCATTGTTGATACCCAATTTTTTTCATATATATGTTTTAAAAAATAAAATAAAAAAACATATGTACTTTCAAAATAGTGCATGAGCGTCAACCATTATTTTTCATAATTTTCTGTAATTTTAAAGGATTTTTAATTAATTTATTCCAACATTTTATTACTTAAATAATTACTAATTGCATAACAAATGAATAATAATGTTATTACTTAATTTTTATCATTCACATTTATATCGAGCTTTAATCATTCTATGCATAATTATATTTGTATCTTTAGGCTATAATTGCAATAACTTTGCAATAATAGCCCGTACATGCATAATTACTTTATTTACGCGAAAAATAACTTTTTATATTTTTATAAATCATTTTCATATACAAATAACATTTTCCATCATTTATTAATTATTTTTATAAATTATTTTATTAATTTAAGTGGGTATTTAAAACATAGCCCTTTTTATTAAATTTTTCGGACTTACCCAATAGCCCAATACCCTATCAGCCCAATAACCCAATAATACCATACCATCACCCTGACCCAACTACCCATACCCATCCAATAACCCGCCCCACCTATTGTATTGGTAAAAAAGAGTCTCACACGTAATCTGACTCTTAACTACTCAGCCAGCTACGTGGATCAAGGAAAACACGACAGCTGGATATAAAGAGGAACGGAACAAAGAGGCACAGTTCAATAAACCTTTGAGTTCATCAGCTACAGAGAACTCAACCTAATCAAGACGAGGAAGAGACATGGTCAAAGTGAATCCGGACAGAGCTACAGGTAGATTCGAGAATCCTCAATTAATGACCTATATGTTATGTATCTTTCACACAACAGTTACGGTTACCCTTTGTAACGCCTCATTAATGTAATAATTAGTCATTAATGAGTGATCATTGCAAGAATCAAACGTTATATTAGGAAACCCCATATATAAAGGAAGGGAATGTAACTTGTAATGGGCATCTGGACTTCGAATACAACCTACTTTACTTTTTCGCATATCATACTATTGTCTTTTACTTATTCCTCTTTATTCAATATAATTTCTTTAATGATTAGAAACCCGTGTTCATTCTAAAAATAGTTTTGGTCAAAGGATCTAATTCTTTGGTTAAACAAATTGGTTCCGTTACTGGGAATCTGATCATCTTTGTTCACTTTTCTATTGATATTCTCTAAAACGGTGTCAAACTCCAATGACAACAACCTACAAAGTAATGGAACCCTAGTTTTATCACCTCAAGGAACCCCTCGTGGTTCAAGGGAACCATCCCCAGAAAGATCAACAACAACCGCAATAATAATCAGCAAACGGTAGAACAAGATCGAATAAAACAAATGATTGCAGAGTACGTAGGACAAGCTCTGCAAGAATTTGCAAGGGGACTACCAGCAGCACCACCTGCATCACTGACACCACCTCCAAACAGTATAGTCACCGGGAAAATCCTCAATCTGGATTGGTAAACTCGGCAAGGGGTGACACCCCTAACGAATCTCTCGAAGCGAGACCAGAGCTTGGAGATTAATTTATAAAAGCGCACTCTGGTAAACAAAAAGTTGAGAAAATAATGGAAGACATATTCAAAATAAAACAAGGAGACACGGAACTACTCTGCGAATTTGTAGACATGTTCCAACGAGAATGAATGCAATTACCCAGGGTGCCTGATAATTGGGCAGCCATGGCATTTGCAAGTAACCTAAATGATAAAAGCTCGGAAGCCACAAGACGACTCAAGGAAAGTCTAAGAGAATTTCCAGCTACAACGTGGAATGATGTATATAACAGGTATATCACTAAACTCAGAATAGAAAAAGATATCATTGCTCGTTCGAGAAATGAAGATCATTCCAGATCCAGACGTCCTGAATCAGACAGGAGATCAGGTAAAAAGAGGTATGATCTTTACTTAGGACCCTTGGGACATGAAATTCGTCCCAGGCTCGAAAACACGAGGTCATACTATAGACCACCAGGAAGAGACGTGGGCTCATCCTCATCTAGATCCAGAAAAAATCGAGATGAACGACCTAGAGGTAATGCCCGAATTGGGGATCATACCTTTAATGTAAGTACTCCTAAACTTGTCTCAATATTAAGAAATATGGGAGATAAAGTTAAATGTCCCAAAGAGATGCAATCAAATCCAAATAAAAGGAACCCAGACTTCTGGTGTGAATTACATAACGATCATGGGCACAGGACTGCAGATTGCAGATTTTTACAAGGTTAAATAAAACATTTATTGAAATAGGGCTACTTAACAGAATTATATAGTGATAAAGGTAAACAGGCATATATGAAGAACAGGTAGGAGCCCCCAAAGCCTCCTTCTCCAAAGCGAACTGTCAATGTGATACATGGAGGAGAAGAAGTAAACGGAATAGTTTGCCCATTGTCATCAAAGGTCACAATTACCCACGGAAAGCGGGCTCAAGAAGATCCAACCAAAGATGAAATAACCTTTGACGACGCATATTTTGATGGACTAATGCTTCCCCATAATGATGCCCTGGCCTTGGAACCACGACATGAAAGTAGTACCATCCACCTTACATCAGGTAATCAAATTCCCCTCAGAATGGGGGATCAGACAAATTAGAGGTGATCAACAGACCTCTAGAAATATAAATTTCGTGACGCTTTATAACAAAAAAGGGACGGAAGGACCAGAAGATAGAGAAATCTTTCAAGCAGATGTCACCGCCTAAACAGGTACGAAAAAAACTACTAACCAAATAGGTACGGGAAGAGATACCCACGAGAAGGTGGATGCAGTCACCACGGGAGATGCGTCGAACCATATAGATGTAGACTCTAGACTGGACGTCATTCATGAACTGGAAGAAGACGAACACATCAAAACAACTACAGAAGAGCTTGAAGTTGTTCCATTGTTTGAACAAAAACCTGAACAAAAGGTGTATGTAGGCACGAGGCTGAGTCCCAATAGAAAAGGTACGTTAATTGATTATTGAAAAGCTAACGCAGATTACTTTGTGTGGTCCAACTCAGATATGACAGGTATTCCACCTGAAGTGATGACTCATAAACTAAATGAAGATCCATCCTTCGTACCTGTTAAGCAGAAGAAAAGAAAGCAACGACCATTCAAGAATCAAGTAATTGCCGAAAAGGTACAAAAACTCTTTAAAATTGGTTCGATACGAGAGGTAACGTACCCTAACCGGTTAGCTAACACTGTGGTGGTACCTAAAATGAATGGAAAATTGAGGGTATGTGTAGATTATACTAATTTAAATAAAGCATGCCCCAAAGATTCATTCCCATTACCGCATATAGATCAAATGATTATTGCTACCGCAGGTCATGAATTATTAAGCTTTCTAGATGCATATTCCGGTTATAATCAGATTAAAATGGATCCCTCAGACGAAGAAAAAACCTTCTTCATTACGAACAGGGGGACTTACTTCTATAAAGTCATGCCTTTTGGCTTAAAAAATGCTGGAGCAACCTATCAAAGGCTAGTGACTAAAATGTTCCAAGAACATCTGGGAAAAACGATCGAAGTTTACATTGATGATATGTTGGTAAAATCAACACAGGCGGAAGACCACTTCCAGCACCTCTCTATTACTTTTGACATTTTACGAAGGTATAACATGAAGTTGAATCCAGAAAAAGGCGCTTTTCGAGTACAATCAGGTAAGTTCTTGGGTTTCTTTCTATCAAACAGAGGAATAGAGGTAAATCCCGCTCAAATTAAAGCTATAGAATAAATACCTGATATACTAACAAAACAAAAAAAGTTCAAAGACTGACAGGAAGAATAGCGGCTTTGGGAAGATTTATTTCCAGGTCCTCCGATAAAAGTTTTAAATTCTTTTCAGTTCTCAAAAAGAAAAATCAGTTCGAATTGACTAAATAATGTCATCAAGCCCTCAGGAATTTGAAGGATTATCTATCAAAACCTCCGCTTCTGTCAAAGCCAAAAGAAGGGAACAGATTGTACATCTACCTAGTTGTCTCAGAAATTGCTGTAAGTGCAGTACTGGTAAGAGAAGACGAAGGTAAACAATCACCTTTTTATTACGTAAGTAAAACTTTACTAGATGCTGAAACCAGATATCCACATCTAGAAAAGTTAGCTTTAGCCTTAATAATGGAATGTTGTCACGACCTAGAATCCCAATCCGAGTCGTGATGGCGCCCAACGGTGGGGTTAGGCAAGCCAACAATAATTACACCAAGTGATACCTTTCCCATCAAGTTAAACAGTCAAAGATTCCCAATTTATAACGACAAACATGATACTAGCCTTGAGCGGAAGTTAAATCCTAGTAGATACAATCTGAAATAAAATGCATACATAGATATACATCCCAAAACCCCAAATTATAAATATACACTACGCGTGTGTGCCAGGAACTAGTGTCACGAGTGTCATGGGCAACTACTGAATATACAATGACTACAATATATACAGAGTCTCCGTCTGAATGAAATGAGCGGAGAAATGTAACAAAAGAGCTCCAGGGTGCTGCTAGGAAGTCGCCGAGAAAGTAGCTCACCGAGAAGTATGACCACAGTATCAATATCTAGCGCCGACCTGATAGTCAGACGTGCCAGCCTGCAGACCTGTACAGTCAAGTACAGAAAAGAAAAGAAAGTGCAGCATGAGTATATATGAAATAAATATGTACCCAGTGAGTATCCCGCCTAAACTCGAAGAAGTAGTGACTAGAGGTCGACTCGATACTCACTAGGGTCCAGCAGTGGTAACATGTGATAAAATATAATGAAATACAGTAGGCATGTTAGGGAAATAAGCAGCAAGTACATATACTAAAAGCAGAGAAATCCAAACAGCTACTGAACTTAAACAATAAAGCACTATCAAGAGTAAGACTACCGATTGAAAAAAAAATCACAAATTCTTTGAATCCGCCGTGGCGTACGGCCCGCTCCCTTATATTTCACAATTTCATTTGAAATCCTCTGTGGCGTACGGCCCGCTCCCTTATATTTCACAATTTCATTTGAAATCCTCTGTGGCGTACGGCCCGCTCCCTTATATTTCACAATTTCATTTGAAATCCTCTGTGGCGTACGGCCCGCTCCCTTATATTTCACAATTTCATTTGAAATCCTCTGTGGCGTACGGCCCGCTCCCTTATATTTCACAATTTCATTTGAAATCCTCTGTGGCGTACGGCCCGCTCCCTTATATTTCACAATTTCATTTGAAATCCTCTGTGGCGTACGGCCCGCTCCCTTATATTTCACAATTTCATTTGAAATCCTCTGTGGCGTACGGCCCGCTCCCTTATATTTCACAATTTCATTTGAAATCCTCTGTGGCGTACGGCCCGCTCCCTTATATTTCACAATTTCATTTGAAATCCTCTGTGGCGTACGGCCCGCTCCCTTATATTTCACAATTTCATTTGAAATCCTCTGTGGCGTACGGCCCGCTCCCTTATATTTCACAATTTCATTTGAAATCCTCTGTGGCGTACGGCCCGCTCCCTTATATTTCACAATTTCATTTGAAATCCTCTGTGGCGTACGGCCCGCTCCCTTATATTTCACAATTTCATTTAAAATCCGCCATGGCGTACGGCCCGCTCCCTTATATTTCACAATTTCATTTGAAATCCTCTGTGGCGTACGGCCCGCTCCCTTATATTTCACAATTTCATTTCAATGGACCTCAGAAGAACAACATAATGCAAAAAAACATAATTTCGTAGGAAATATAGCATTACAATAAATCATAAGAGCATTTCAACGAAAAGAAAGAAACATATTTAAGGCATTGCAAGAAAACATACAAGGCATGATGTGGGCCTAACTACCCGGACATAACAATAATAGCCGCTACGTACGGACTCTCGTCACTTGGCGCGTACGTAGCCCCCAAACAAGTCAAACATAGCATGTACATCACCTATGGGGATGATTCCCTCTTACAAGGTTAGAAAGGAGACTCACCTCGTGTCGAATCTACTCCTCAGACCACAATTGCGCCCGAAACTCCGGATTCTATACCGAGGACTTGCAACTAGTCAAAAGATATATAATAACATCAATGCATGTACAATGTGATAACTCATCTTAGTTATTCAATAAAATCGCTATTCTTGAAGAATTCTTAATTTTCCAACCCCGGCCTCTCATGGCCAAATTCCGGAAATTTTCGAAGGAATGAACTACCCGAAGCCTAAGGATCGTAATTACATAATTTATTTAGGAATTTTTGGCTAAAAATGAAGTTTCACTATTTTCCCAAAACCCCACATTTTTCTATCAAGTCCTTTGAATTTTAAGATAATTGGAAGAGGATTTTATTTGAATTTGATGTTAAAAGTCATGACAAATCGACCAGGAATCACTTACCTTGATGAGTTTGAACTTGGGCAGTCCTTTCCCTAGCTTGGAGGAGCTCTAATGGAGGTTGGGTATTGAATAATGAAGAAGAATCCCGTAATTGGACATTTAAGTACTGCCCAGGAAAACCTTCACTGCGATCGCGACACCGGGCCTGCGATCGCGAAGGCCAATAGTCGGACCTCTGCGATCGCGGCAGAGGTCCTGCAATCGCGAAGAAAAATTGGCAAGACATCTACGATCGCGGCAGTGGTCCTGCGATCGCGTAGGACAAACTCACCCGGCCCAGATGCTACTCAATGCGATCGCAAGAAACGGGCTGCGATCGCGAAGGTGTGGAACCCAGACCTCTGCGATCGCAAAGGGGAAGCTGCGATCGCATAGAGCAATCGACAGCCCAGCAAAATCCTTCTCCGCGATCGCAACCCACCTTCTGCGATCGCAGAGAAGGAAACCAGACAGCAGATTTTCTGGTTTTCTAACTTAGCTCCCGGGGGTCCAAAACACACCCGAGCCCCTCGGGACCCCGTCCAAAAGCACCGGCAAGTCTGTATTCGTGATACGGACTCGCTCGAACTCTCGGAACATGAAAAACAACAACGGAACTCGAAAATCAAACCCCAAAACCAAATTAATCAAACTTAAGAACTTTGAAATTCTAGAATTCACTTCAACACGCTGAACCGACCTAAACTACTCGGAATGACTTCAAAATTTGCAGACAAGTTATAAATGACACAACGGAACTATTCCCGGTATCGGAATTTCAATCGGACCTCGGGAACATAAAATAACATTCCAAACCAAATTTCAAATTCTATGAGATTTCTTAAAACTTCATTAACTCTAATTTTTCCTCATTTTATCCAAAACCAATCAAATCAAGTCTGTTTTACACCAAATTTCACAGATAACTTATATAACACATATTGAACTTGTTTCGGGCTACGAAATCATACGGGCCCGGCAACACAAGTTTCACATCAAGGTTCATTTTCATAAGCCTTTAATATTTTCATAAAACTATTTTCTTTCAAAATTCATTTCTCGAACTTGGGTCCTCGGAATTCGATTCCGGGCATACGCCGAAGTCCCATTTTTTCCTACGGACCTTCCGAAACCGTCGGATCACGAATCCGGGTTCGTGTACCAAAAATGTTGACCAAAGTCAACTTTATTCAATTAATTATCACAAATTTAACTCTTAATCAAGTTTTTCACATAAAGGCTTCCCAGATTCGCGCCCGGGCTGCGCACGCACATCGAGGTGAGATTAATAGAGGCTTTCAGGCCTCGTAACACAGTACAAATTAGATGTACATAAGATGACCCCTTTTTGGGTCATCACAATCTCCCCCTCTAAAACAAACGTTCGTCCTTGAACGGACGTAGACTCGTACCTGAAGTGCCGAATAGCTGTGGATACCTACTCCGCATGTCCTCCTCGTACTCCCAAGTCGCCTCACCGACTGGTTGGCCCCTCCACTGGACCTTTACGGTAGAAATTCTCGTAGACCTCAACTGGCGGTCCTGCCTATCAATAATAGCGATTGGCTCCTCCTCGAAGCCCAACTTCTCATCTAACTGAATAGTGCTGAAATCAATCACGTGAGAGAAATCAGCATGATATCTCTGGAGCATGGATACATGAAATAACGGATGAACTCTCGATAAGGCAGGAGGTAGAGCGAGGTCATAAGCAACCTCCTCAACTTGCCTCAACACCTCGAAAGGGCCTATAAACCTGGGGCTTAGCTTGCCCCTCTTCCCGAATCTCATAACGCCCTTCATCGGCGAAATCTTCAACATAACCTTATCTCTCTCCATAAATGCTACATCACGCGCCCTCTGATCCGCGTAACTCTTCTGTCTAGACTGAGCTGTACGGAGCCTTTCCTAAATAATTTTCACCTTTTCCAAGGCATTTCTCACCAGATCTGTACCATATAGCTTGGCTTCGCCAGGCTCAAACCACCCAATCGGAGAACAACATCGCCGACCATATAAAGCCTCGAATGGAGCCATCTCGATGCTGGACTGATAAATGTTATTGTATGCAAACTCTGTCAAAGGCAAGAAATGGTCCCATTGACCGCCAAAATCAATCACACAAGCCTTGAGCGTCTCCTCCAAAATCTGAACTGTATGCTCCGACTAACCAGCAGTCTGAGGGTGAAATGCTGAGTTGAGATCTATCTGAGTGCCCATCTCCTTGTGCAATGCTCTCCAGAAGTGCGAGGTGAACTGAGGACCTTGATCTGATATAATGGACACCAGCACACCGTGCAACCGGACTATCTCCCGAACATAAATCTGAGCCAGCCTCTCCGTAGAATAAGTAGTAGCCACAGGAATGAAATGCGCCGATTTGGTCAACCTATCCACAATGACCCAAACCGCGTCAACCTTCCGCAAATTCTGAGGCAACCCAACCACGAAGTCCATGGTGATGCGCTCCCATTTCTACTCAGGAATGGGCATCTGCTGAAACAAGCCTCCCGGCCTCTGGTGCTCGTACTTAACCTGCTGACAATTGAGACACCTAGCCACAAACTGCACTATATCTTCCTTCATCCGCCTCCACCAGCAGTGCTGCTTCAAATCACGGTACATTTTTGTCGCACCCGAATGAACAGAATACCGAGAACTGTGGGCCTCTTCCAAAATTCTCTTCCTCAAGCCATCAATATTATGAGCACATAACCGGTCCTGGAGTCTTAAGACACCATCCTCGCCCAAAGTAACCTCCTTGGCCCTGCCTTGGACCACTGCATCTCGAAGCTCTGCAAGGCATGGATCATCAAACTGTCGAGCCGTAATCTCCCCCAACAACGAAGACTGAGCAACTACATGAGCCAAAACTCGACGAGGCTCTGAAAGGTCCAGCCTCACAAGGTGATTGGCCAAGGACTGGATGTCCAAGGCTAAAGGTCTCTCCTCAGCTGCAATGTATGCTAAACTATACTCGCCGCTCTCCTGCTCAAAGCATCTGCTACTACATTCGCCTTGCTCGGATGATATAAAATAGTGAGATCATAATCTTTAACAATTCAAGCCATCTTCACTGTCTCAAGGTAAGGTCCCTCTGCTTAGGCAAGTACTGCAGGCTACACTGGTCAGTATAAACCTCACAAGATACCCCATATAGATAATGTTGCCATATCTTCAAAGCATGAACAATCGCTGCCAACTCCAAATCATGCACAGGGTAATTCTTTTCATGAACCTTCAGCTGTTGTGAAGCATAAGCAATAACCCTGCCATCCTGCATCAACACACACCCCAACCCGACGCGTGAAGCATCGCAATACATGATATACATCCCAGAACCGGAAGGCAACGACAGAACTGGTGCTGAGGTCAAAGCTGACTTAAGCCTCTGAAAGATCGCCTCACACTCGTCGGACCACTGAAATGGAACATTCTTCTGAGTCAATCTGGTCAGTAGGGCTGCAATAGAGGAGAACCCCTCCACGAATCGGCGATAATAGCCTGCTAGGCCCAAGAAACTCCTGATCTCTGTAGCTGAAGTAGGACGCGGCCAACTCTGAACCGCCTCAATCTTCTGAGGATCAACCTTGATACCTTCCCCGGATACCACATGCCCCAAAAATGCCGCAGAATCTAACCAGAACTCACTCTTGGAGAACTTACCATACAATTTATGTTCCCGCAAGGTCTGGAGCACAACTCTCAAGTGCTTCTCATGCTCACCCAGGCTCCGCGAATAAATCAAGATGTCATCAATTAAGACAATGACGAAGGAATCAATATACGGCCTGAATACCCTATTCATCAAGTCCATGAAGGCTGCTGGGGCATTGGTTAAACAAAAATACATCACCAGGAACTCATAATGGCCATACCTGGAACGAAATGCAGTCTTCAGAACATCTGAAGCCCGAATCCTCAGATGATGATAACCCGATCTCAAGTCAACCTTAAAAAACACACGAGCACCCTGTAACTGATCAAACAAATCATCGATGCGCGGCAGAGGATACTTATTCTTAATGGTAACCTTATTCAGCTGGCGGTAGTCAATGCACATCCGCATAGACCCATCCTTCTTCTTCACAAATAAGACTGGAGCACCCAACGGTGACACACTCGGCCTGATAAACCCTTTCGACAACAACTCCTCAACTTGCTCCTTCAACTCCTTCAGCTCCTTAGGAGCCATACGATAGGGGGGGATGGAAATAGGCTGAGTATCTGGAGCCAAATCAGTACAGAAGTCAATATCTCGATCTGGAGGCATGCCTGGAAGATCCGAGGGAAACACATCCAGGAACTCTCGAACAACAGGCACTGAATCAATGGTAGGAGACTCCGCGGTGGTGTCCCGCACATAAGCAAGGTAGGCCGAACAACCCTTCTCGACCATATGCTGAGCCTTTATGAAAGAAACAACTCGGTTTGAGGCACTAACTGAAGAACCTCTCAATTCTAGTCTAGGCGACTCAGGCATGGCTAAAGTGACTGTCTTGGCATGGCAATCTAACACAGCATGATAAGGAGATAGCCAATCCATGCCTAGGATAACCTCAAAATCAATCATATCCAGCAATAAATGGTCTGCTCTGGTATCGAGACCCCAGAAAGTGACCACACAAGACCGGTAGACCCGGTCTACCACCACAGAATCGCCCACAGGAGTGGACATATATAGGAGAACACAAGGACTCACGAGGGACATCCATAAAACGAGCAAATAGTACCGATACATACGAATACGTGGATCCTGGGTCAAATAGTACCGAAGCTTCCCTACCACATACGGAGATAATACCTGTGATCACGGCGTCTGAGGCCACTACATCTGATCTGGCCGGAATGGCATATAATCTGGCTGAGGCTCCTGAAGAGTGAACTCCCCCAGAGTGAACCGGAACTAATTGACCTCCTCCTGACTAGCCTCCCCCTCTTGGATGACCCCTACCGACCTGTCCCCCACCTCGGGGCGGCCGGACTTCTAGTGCTGAACTCCAAGGCTGATAACTCTGCTGCACTGCCTTCCCCCGATACCTGGGACAAAACCTCCACATATGACCCGGCTCCCCACACTCGTAACAACCTCCTGGTGCTACAGACCGCTGCCCAAAAGAGGAAGAACCCTGAATAGCTAGAGGGCGGTGTGAACCCTTTGGTAAGGCACTGAAATAGGAGCTACAGGACCCCGGATGACTGGAATAGCTGCTGGGTGCACCCTGGGTGGATTGGGGACGATAAGAACGCTCTGGCATAGCGCCGAGCTGAGGCCTCGCTACAATACCCCTGGGAGGTAGTGGAGGTGCTGAATATGAAGACCTACTGAACTGGCCGCCTCCGAACTGACCTCTACCCCTAGCTGGAGCACCCCTAAAGTCACCTGTGAACCTGGCTCTCTTGTCCTGCTAACCTGGCTTACCCTACTCCCTGCTCCTCATATGGTAACCCTCAATCCGTCGAGCTATCTCGACTACAAGCTGATATGGGGTACCCATCTCTACCTCTCTGGCCATGGAGGCCCTAATACCTGGATGCAAGCGTGCCCCAAACCGCTGCACCCTCTCGGCATCAGTAGGTAATATCATAAGAGCATGGCGAGACAACTCTAAAAATCTAGCCTCATAATCAGTCACTGACATCTGCCCCTGCTCTAGTCACTCAAACTGACCCCGTAGCTCCTCTCTCTCAGAAGGTGGAATGTACCTATCTAGAAATAACTGAGCGAACTGGTCCCAACAGGAGGAGAATCTGCTGGCCTGCTGAGATTATATGACTGCCACCACCGGCGAGCTCTTCCCTCTAACTGAAATGTGGTGAAATCCACTCCATGAGACTCCAAAATCCTCATGTTGTGCAGTCTGTCCCTGCACCTATAAATAAAATTCTGAGCATCCTCTCCCCGCTCACCCCCGAAGACCGGAGGGCGAAATCGGGTCCATCTATCCAACATCTTCTGCTGGTCACCCTCTGCAACTGGCCTGGGCTCTGGGGCTGCTACTACGGGCTGAACCCCTCCCACGGGCGGTATGCCCGGGGTATGACGTGGTGCTGCTGCCTGACCTATGGCCTGAGCGGTAGGGGTCTGGACTCCCCCCCCCCTCCCCCGCCTGAGAAGTGGCAGGGTCGGCTGGAAATAAACCAGCTTGAGACATAGTGTCCTTGAATCTCAGCATACGACCCATGACCTCCTAGAAGCCTGGCCCCGTCATGAAATCCACTAGAGCAGGTGCTACTGGAGGCACCTCATTCTGCTCCTCTATAATAGGGTCCTCTGGTGGTGCCCCTGGCGTAGCTATGGGACGTCCTCGACCCCTGCCTCGAGCAGGTGCTCTACCCCTGCCCCTACCCCGACCTTGGGCAGCCGCCTCTCTCGGACCAGGAACATGGGATGCACGCTTCCTCACCATCTGCGAGAGAATGGAAGAACAATTTGAGTACATCATAGATTGCACGAAAGGATATGAATAAAAGGAAGTTTCCTAGCACCCCATAGCCTCCTGAAGATAAGTATAGACGTCTCTGTACCGATCCGCAAGACTCTACTAGGCTTGTCCATGACTCGTGAGACTTACATGAACCTAGAGGTCTGATACCACGTTGTCATGACCCAGAATCCCAATCCGAGTCGTGATGGCGCCCAACAGCGGGGTTAGGCAAGCCAACAATACTTACACCAAGTGATACCTTTTCCATCTAGTTAAACAGTCAAAGATTCCCAATTTATAACGACAAACATGATACTAGCCTTGAGCGGAAGTGAAATCCTAGTAGATACAAGCTGAAATAAAATGCATACATAGATATACATCCCAAAACCCCAAAATATAAATATACACTACGCGTGTGTGCCAGGAACTAGTGTCACGAGTGTCATGGGCAACTACTGAATATACAATGACTACAATATATACAGATTCTCCGTCTGAATGAAATGAGCGGAGAAATGTAACAAAAGAGCTCCAGGTGCTGCTAGGAAGTCGCCGAGAAAGCAGCTCACCGAGAAGTATGACCACGGTATCAATATCTAGCGCCGGCCTGATAGTCAGACGTGCCAGCCTGCGGACCTATACAATCAAGTACAGAAAAAGAAAAGAAAGTGCAGCATGAGTACATATTAAATAAATATGTACCCAGTGAGTATCCCGCCTAAACTCGAAGAAGTAGTGACGAGAGGTCGACTCGATACTCACTAGGGTCCAGCAGTGGTAACATGTGATAAAATATGATGAAATACAGTAGGCATGTCAGGGAAATAAGCAGCAAGTACATATACTAAAAGCAGAGAAATCAAAACAGCTACTGAACTTAAACAATAAAGCACTTTCAAGAGTAAGACCACCGAATGAAACAAAAAATACAAATTCTTTGAATCCGCCGTGGTGTACGGCCCGCTCCCTTATATTTCACTGAATCCGCCGTGGCGTATGGCCTGCTCCCTTATATTTCACAATTTCATTTCAAATCTGCCGTGGCGTACGGCCCGCTCCCTTATATTTCACAGTTTCATTTCTAATCCGCCGTGGCGTACGACCCGCTCCCTTATATTTCACAATTGTATTTCAAATCCGCCGTGGCGTACGGCCCGCTCCCTTATATTTCACACTTTCATTTCAAATCCGTCGTGGCGTACGGCCCGCTCCCTTATATTTCACAAATTCATTTAAAATCCGCAGCGGCGTACGGCCCGCTCCCTTATTTCACAATTTCATTTCAAATCCGCCGTGGCGTACGACCCGCTCCCTTATATTTCACAATTTCATTT
>ML283928.1:49665-168542 GCA_005239495.1 Nicotiana undulata | reverse complement strand
GTGATCGTGTTTATAGATGATATTTTGATATACTCTCGCAACCGAGAGGAGCATGAGCAGCACCTTAGAGTCGTCCTCCAGACTCTGAGAGATCGGCAGTTGTATGCCAAGTTTTATAAGTGTGAGTTCTAGTTGAGTTCTATGGCATTCTTGGGCCACGTGGTATCGGCAGAGGGCATTCAGGTGGATCCGAAGAAAGTTTCAGTAGTTAGAGATTGGCCTAGACCCACTTCAGCCACAGAGAATCGGAGTTTCTTGGGCCTAGCAGGCTATTATCGCCGGTTCGTGGAGGGGTTCTCATCTATAGCAGCCCCTATGACCAAGTTGACGCAGAAGAGTGCTCAGTTCAGATGGTCGGAGGAGTGTGAGGCGAGCTTTCAGAAGCTCAAGACAGCATTGACCACAGCACCAGTGTTGGTACTACCCACAGGTTCAGGTTCTTATACCGTGTATTGTGATGCTTCGCGGGTAGGACTTGGTGCGGTATTGATGCAGGAGGGCAAGGTTATAGCCTACGCATCTCGCCAGTTGAAGATTCATGAGAAGAACTATCCAGTCCATGATCTGGAACTTGCAGCTATTGTTCATGCCTTGAAGATTTGGAGGCACTATTTGTATGGGGTACCGTGTGAGGTGTTCACTGATCATAAGAGTTTGCAATACTTGTTTAAGCAAAAGGAGTTAAATATGAGGCAGAGGAGGTGGTTAGAGTTGTTGAAAGATTATGACATTACAATTCTCTACCATCCGGGGAAGGCCAATGTGGTGGCCGATGCTTTGAGCCGGAAGTCAGTCAGCATGGGTAGTTTGGCTTACTTATCAGTTGGAGAGCGACCTTTGGCTTTGGATGTTCAGGCGTTAGCCAATCGATTTGTTAAATTGGAGGTTTCTGAGGGTGGCAGTGTTTTGGCCCATACTGTCGCTCGTTCTTCATTATATGATCGCATTCGCACCAGGTAGTATGAGGATCATCATTTGTGTGCTCTTAGGGATGCGGTTCGGCACGGACGTGCCAAGCAGGTCACAGTTCACGCTGAGGGAGCTCTGAGATTGCAGTGTTGTATATGTGTTCCGGATGTTGATGGCCTTCGTGAGTTAATATTTCAAGAGGCCCATAGTTCCCGGTATTCCATTCATCCGGGCGCCGCGAAGATGTATCAGGACATACGACAGCATTATTGGTGGCGTAGAATGAAGAAGGATATTGTGGCTTATGTAGCTCGGTGCTTGAATTGTCAGCAGGTTAAATATGAGCACCAGAGACCAGGTGGTTTGATGCAGCAGATTCAGCTTCCCGAGTGGAAGTGGGAGCGTATCACGATGGATTTTGTAGTTGGACTTCCACGGACTCAGAGGATGGTTGATGCAGTATGGGTTGTGGTGGATAGGCTGACCAAGTCAGCACATTTCATTCCGGTGGCGGTTACATCTTCAGCGGAGAAGTTAGCTCAGATCTATATGGGAGAGATTGTTAGATTGCACGGTGTGCCCTTATCTATCATATCAGACTGAGGTGCTCTGTTTACCTCCTATTTCTGGAGAGTATTTCAGCGAGAGTTGGGCACACAGATTGAGTTGAGCACAACATTTCATCCTCAGACGGACGGACAGTCCGAGCGTACTATTCAGATTTTGGAGGATATGTTGCGGGCATGTGTTATTGATTTTGGTGGTTCATGGGATCAGTTCTTGCCTTTAGCAGAGCTTTCCTACAACAACAGTTACCAGTCGAGCATTCATATGGATCCGTATTAGGCGTTGTATGGTAGGCGATGTCGGTCTCCAGTCGGATGGTTTGAGCCCGGAGAGGCTAGATTATTGGGTTCTGAGTTAGTCCAGGATGCCTTGGATAAGGTGAAGATCATTCAGGATAGGCTTCGTACAGCTCAGTCCAGGCAAAAGAGCTATGCAGATCGTAGAGTTCGAGATTTGGCTTTTATGGTAGGAGACCAGGTGTTCCTTCGAGTGTCGCCTATGAAGGGCGTGATGAGATTCGGAAAGAAGGGCAAGTTGAGCCCTAGGTATATTGGTCCATTTGAGATTTTGGACCAGGTAGGAGAGGTGGCCTGCAGACTTGCCCTGCCACCGCATTTATCCGCCGTACATCCAGTGTTTCACGTAACCATGCTCCGGAGGTATATTGCAGATCCATCTCATATTCTTGACTTCAGCGGTGTCCAGTTGGACAAGGATCTGACTTATGAGGATGAGCCGGTAGCTATATTGGATAGGCAGGTTCGCTAGTTGAGGTCGATGAGTTATCCTACGGTCTGTGTTTAGTGGAGAGGTCAGCCTGCCGAGGCAGCTACTTAGGAGTCCGAGTCCGATATGAGGAGTCGTTATCCCCATCTTTTCTCAGACTCAGGTACTTTTCTATGTCCGTTCGAGGACGAACGTTTGTTTTAGAGGTGGAGATTGTGATGACCCAAAAGGTCATCCTAAGTAATTCCAGCTAAATCTCTGTTCCGAGGCCCCGAAAACCTCCATTAATCTCACCGCGATATGTGTATGCAGCCCGGGCATGTAGCTAGGAAGTCCTTATGTTGAAATTTGATGAAAATGGAACTTTATGATAATTAAATGAATAAAGTTGACTTTGGTCAACATTTTTGGTAAACGGACCCGGACCTGTGATTTGACGGCCCCGGAAGGTCTGTAGAAAAATATGGGACTTGGCCATATGCCCGACATCAAATTCCGTGGTCCCAAGCCCGAGAAATAAATTTTTAAAGAAAGTTGTTTACTGAAAATAATAAAGGATTTTGAAAACGAATTATTATGTGAAAACCGTGTTACCGGGCCCGTATTATGGTTTCAAATCCCGGAACATGTTATTATATGTTATGTGACTTATATGTGAAATTTGGTGTAAAACGGACTTGAAATGACGTGGTTCGGATTAAAAAAGAATAAGTTAACCCTTATGAAGTTTTAAGAAATTTCTATGAGTTTTGAGGTTTAATTTGTTGATTTTGATGATATTGTAATGATTTAAAAGCTTTAATAAGTCCGTAGGATGTTTTGGGAGTCGTGTGTGTTTTTGGTTTTGATCCCCGAGGGCTCGGATGAGTTTCGGATAGCTAACGGGGTGTAAAAATGTTAGAAAAATCTGGTTTTTCTTCAGCTGCTAATGTCTGGTGTTTTGGTCTATGCGATCGCATAGAAGGGGCTGCGATCGCATAGTGTTGAGAGGGGGAAGGGGGTATGAGACCTTGTGCGATCGCATGGGTGGGTCCGTGATCGGAATGTAGAAAATCCAGGTGATCTGCGATCGCATTCTTTCTTCGCGATCGCATAGAGGTATAGGATGTCTGGGCGGGGGCTGGCTAGGTACTCTACGCGATCGCAAGGTCTAGTTCACGATCACACATGGTGGGGTCCTTGGGCTATGCGATAGCAATCACTTCTTTGCGATCGCAGTGAGGGGGGGATCCCAGACTCTTCTTCGCGATCGCATTCTTTCAGGCGCGATCGCAGTGCGTGGGAACCAGACTCTCCGCGATCGCAATCCCATTCCCGCGATCGCGATGCACATTTTCGCCCAGTTATTTAAAAGGCCAAAAATAGAATGTTCATTACGGGAATTCCATATTTTGCACCATCTTCTACCTCTCCAAGCCCCATTGATGACCTCTAAGCCCTTCTACCTCCATAACCACTTGGGTAAGTGACTTTCACTCTAAATACTTCCATTTTCCTTCATCAAAAAATAGAATCTAGGTCTAAATCATGAAATCAAAGTAGAAATTTGGGGATTTTAGGTAGAGTTGGGTGTTTGAGAATTTTGGGTGACNGGAGTAAGATTCTAAAGGAAAGGCTGTGATTGAGGCTTGACTTGCATTTTCGGAGCCGAGGTAAGTGTTTGGCCTAACCTTAGCTTGAGAGATTAGGTATAGAGTCTTATTTTCTATGTGTAATTCATGTCCAACGTATAGGAGTGGTGACGAGTGCCTATATGTCGCGGTCAAGCATGCCCGTGAGTCAATTGTGATGAAACTTACTGTGTTCTTAATATTCTCCGCACTATGGGTAATTGGTGATATAGAAGTGATGCCTTGATGTTGTTTCATGACGTGGGGAGTTATTGAGTTATTTGTTTCAGTTGAGGCTTACACTCTGGAATTGTATTTCTGATGCGAGATTGGTTATAGCTGAGACCCTTGTCGGGCATTTGTCGAGTTTCTAATTGATGATTTCCCCTTGCCGGGGCAATAGAACTGTATTGAGTATTTCCATGCACTTGAGATTGCTTAGTGTTGACTTTTACATTATATTGTTGCTTTGTTAATTATTTGTCGCACGAGGGGACATTCCGTGCCGAGTGATTGTGAGGTTATGCACGAGGGGACATTCCGTGTCGAGTGTTATTATATATGCACGAGGGGACATTCTGTGCCGAGTGATTTTGAGGTTATACACGAGGGGACATGTCGTGCCTTTTGTTGTTCATTATCTGTTTGAGAAGTATAATTCCTGCCTTTATCTTTACATTTCAGTTATTACCCTGTTCTACCGTACTAGCATTTTTGTTGCCCCTTTTACCCCCAGCATTTTCTCCCCGTATTTGTCTTACTTGCTTATTTCCGTCGGTATTCTCCTGTTATTATATAGTATTGCACAGGTACATATATTGTTGTCGGTCCTATCCTTGTCACTACTTCGCCGAGGTTAGGCTCGGCACTTACTCAGTACATGGGGTCGGTTGTACTGATGCTACACCTGCACTTCTTTATGTTGTGCAGACTACGCAACCGGACTCGGTGATCACTGACGGTCGGAGCATCTCATCAGTTCATACAGGAGCATCGAGGTAGACCCCCAGACGTTCGTGGGCCTTGGCGTCACCTTCTACTCTTCACTTTCAGCTCTGTCTTACATTATATTTCAAAGACAGTCCTATGTACTTATTTTCAGACCTTTGTTTTTAGTAATCTCTTAGACAGTTCGTGAGTATGTGACACCAGTTTTGGGATTTGTATATGGGTGTTACTTCGAAATTGCTATGTTATTTTTGGCTATTTGTTAACCTTCATATTGTTAACCATCGATGCTTTAGTCATCTTACTTGTGTTAGTTGTTAATGAATTTTATCTAGTTCAAACGTTGGCTTGTCTAGCGGGTTCAATGTTAGACGCAGTCATGGCCTGAAGGTGGGATTTCGGGTCGTGACAACTATATTCCCTTATAAGCACAAAAAATGCCGCATCCAAGATACCCACTCTGAAGAGACCTTATATATATGGATTTGTTCCCCTTAACCTCTATGATACTAAATGTGGAATCCATAATGGCATACAAATATGGGAAAAGTCCTGAAACACTACATATTACTCTAGAATTATTGGAACTTTCTCAACAGTCATCCACCCTACTCTAGTCTCTGATGTACCGCCAAAACAAATCGAACGAACTGTGCTCTATTAGAACACCAACACCTAAAGAAGTAGCCCTACCTTAACGCAACCGAGTACCCTACTCCATGCACACAACATCCATCACGAATAATAAACCAATTTCATCATATGATATTAATTTTCCCGTAAAGTGTAATATACCATTCTCAAACTCATCATCTACAAGTCATAACTGATCCACAATTGTACCTCAAATCAAAAGCAAAACAACACATAACTATGCAATCTATTCGTTAATGAAAGACTCCCCACTTGGATTAAATCCATAGAACACAACACCTGATAACCCACAATACCTTTACTCCATAACTGCAATGATCTCGCACTATAATTCAACTAAATCCTTCACAAACTCATGTAATAGAAATCATAAAATACCTCAAATCATCCGCTAAGCTCACGTTCATCCTCGTGAGAGTCAAGTCAACTTCTTCAAGCAATCCAAACTCCAATTGCAACACATATAACTCATTGGTAGAAAAACAACTCTCCACAGAATCATCATAAGAATCGCACAATATTAGTACATACCGCAGGAGATAACCCACCTTCTTAGCCTCAATACGGCCTCTCTCTGAATCATTTCATAGCCACAACCACTATGCAATCGCCTAATCTTCTCGAGTCTGAACTAGTCAAGACATAAGGGTCTACTTCACCTTACAGTTAAACAACGTGAAAGATTCTCAACACACACAACCTGAGAATGTACAACATATCAAGAAAGAAATCAAGCATCCATAGTCCTTTCACATCCCAATTGAAATTCTTCTCGTCACATCCAAACCATCTAGGCACATCCTGCAGTCATATAATACTCATCATTTATTTATCCAACCACTCACTGAATCGCCAGTACCACTACTAGGGACACTACCAGACATAGAAGTCCAAAAGCACATACTCGCATAATTGAAACCACCGAGCTCAAGCTGCAGCCAAAATCCAGCCTCAAGTGCTCCAGACTAGCCTCCAAAACACAGAAAACACATCTCACACCTCATTCATGAAATCACAACCCATCAATGCACAACTGAAAAAGAGCGCTCACATAATATACGAGATAGTGGAAGGAATTTCAATAGATATGCTTCAAGCTAAATCAGTTCCGCACAATAAGGAAAAAAAGATGGAAAATACTTCTACATGACCTGTAGCCTCTAGAAGATAGGTATGGACGTCATCATACTAATCCTCAAGACTCTACTAGACACTTGTTCATGACTCTTAGAACCTGTGAAACTCAAGCTCTGATACCAACTTGTCATGACCTCAAATCCACTAGTCGTGATGGAAACTAACTCTACCCGCTATGTAAGTCAACTATATCAGTCAACACAATCAAATTGAGAATAATAAAGGATAAATAAATGAAACAACTAAAACTTTATACAATAACCTAAGGACAAGTGGTACAAGTCATGAGCCACAAAGACTTTGGATCTACAAAGGTGGTATGAAATAATTTATACAACATATTTTTGAAATATGCATAACAGATTATAACTTTAAAACTACCAAGCAAAAGGGATAGCTATGTTCGAAAATTAGGTATGCTTCCTTTCCCAGCTCCTACCAGAAGCAGCAACATCGACTCCAAGATCCGCACGCAAGGTGTAGAAGTATAATATTAGTACAACCGATCTCATGTACTCGATAAGTAACAACCTTGGTGAGGTATTAGAAGCAAGAATTACAAATGACACTCGTTGTCCATATACAGTTCATAAATTCAACAAGTATAGAAGAAATATGAGATCAAATCAAGAAAATCTCATGTAAAACCACCTTGGTACACACAATTCTTTGTTTTAAAGTGTCGTACTCAGTCAACAATCCAACATATAAGGAAGATATGCAAGTAAATTAGGTAAATAGTCAAGGAAATTACAAGTAAAGATGAAATGCAACAACTAAATATCAGTACGCTGTGGCGTGTAACCCGACCCAAATAACAATAAGCTAGTAAGTCCTGTTGCGGCGTGCAACCTGATCAATAACAAGCTCTCACAAAGCTCATATCAACTAGAAACCCGTCGATTTCTCACAGTCTGCGTGTATACCATCAAGAGAATTCGAGGGTGACCCTGGAGGGGGAGGGGTGGATCCTTATCCACACAAGAAAGGCCGATTCAACGTGCTACCAACCCGTCATGGTCAAAGGAGAAATATTATAATCTGCCTAACGTAGTCACAAACTCAATATCATAATCTACCTGGCGTGGTCACAAACTCAATATATCAAATCTGCTCAGTGTGGCCACATGATATATCACAATCCGCAAAGCATTGTCACAGGCTATATCACAAATCGCCCGACGTGCTCACATGCATAACAGCACAATCTGTTCGACATGATCACAGGTGTAATAATACAATCCGCACGGTATGGTCACAAGCATAACAACATAATCCGCTCGGCGTGGTCACATGCATAACAAAACAATCCGCTCGGTGTGGTTACATGCATAACAAAACAATTCGCCCAGCGTGGTCATAGGAATCCAGCCAAAATCATATCGCACATAAGCAATTATACAAGAATACAAGTTTATAATGAATGAATTATCAAATTGCATGCTCCTGGACTGGTATAATGACATGCTAAAGTGTAGGCGTGTGCAAAGTGTGTTATCATATCTAAAATCGACAATTTCATCATGGAAATATCAATTATCAAGTTCATTCGGAAAATTAGCGTCTATGTAATCCCCAAACATGGATCAAGTAGTTTACAACAAGGTTACAAGTATGAGAAACATCATAGCTCAAAGCTTAACAGTCAATTCTAGGGATTTCTTAGCCTAAGCACTACCCAAAACATGGATGAATACCCCGATGTTTGCATATGGGCTCAAAAGCCACACATAGGTGCACCCATAGCACGTAGCTATCACAAATAGTTCAGGCAACTAATGCATCAATCAAGTCTAGATAAGATACTTACCTCATACATGCCAAAGCAAATACCGAGCAAGCCAAATCCCACTCTAGAGATGCCATCCCTCACGTATCAAGCTATGAATGGCTCACTAGTCAAAAGCAACTCAATAACATCAAATAATCATAGGAAACAAACCCGAAAAGGTCGAATCTTCAATCAAATACTCGAAGTCAACCAAGTCAAACCTAGACATACCTCAGAACCCGACAAAACTTACAAATTCTGAAAACCCATTCAATTACGAGTCCAACTATACTAATTTCATTCAAATACGATTATGAATCAATATTAAAATCCCAATTATTTACTTTAATAAAGTCTAGATAAAAATACCTAATTTCTCTCTCCAAATCCTTAATTTAGGTAGAATAATAAACAATAAACAAAAAATATAATAAAAATAAAGATAGAATTACTTATCCTCAAGATTTTGGTGTTTATCATTTCCAAAATCTCCTTACTTGTGCTCCAAGAACTCAAAACGTGAAGAAAATGAACTCGAAATCCCGAAATTTGATGTTTTAATGCACTGCTAGGGGTCCTTTGCGATCAAGGTCTCCAACCTCGCGATCCCGATTCAAAAAATGTTCCAGCATAGTTTTAACCCTTCGCGATCTCGTTCATGTCCCCTGGATCACGATGAAAAAATTCCAACGAGCTTGCACAACTCTTCCATAAAGCCTCTAGTATAACGACCATTACTCTTTTTACCAAACTCCAAATGACAAGCGGTTTGATTTTTCGGAAACTAGACACAGGCTAGAACTTTCATTTTTGATTATCTCCATATTCCATATATTTTTGTTTAACCAAGGGATTAGGTGCTTTGACTAAAGCTATTTTTAGGATGAACACGAGTTTCTGATAATCAAGGAAATAATGATAAGTAAGAACGAGCAAGTAAATAGACAATAATTAATGCACAAAAAAGTAAAGTGTATTGTATTCGTAGTGCAAATGTGTCCTACAAGTTAACTTCTATTCCCTTATATAGGAAATTCTTCAGTATAACGTCTACCACTTGAATTGATAACACATTAATGACTAATTATTACATTCATGTAATGTTACAAAGAATAATCGTAACTGTTGAGGTTGTGTAACGTGTGGATCATTAATTGAAGATTTTTTAATCTGCCCGTAGCTCTGTCCGGATTTATTATGACCGTGTCTCTTCCTTGTCTTAATCAAGTTGAGTTTCACGTAGCTAATTACCTCGTAGGTATAAAGTGTCGTGTCTTTTTGCCTAGCACCTCTTTATAGAATCATGTCCAGCTGTCATGTTTTCCTTGGTCCATGTAACTGGCTGAATCATCAAGAATTATCATACGTGTGAAGCTCTTTTTTACCAATACAGATATTCCCCCCACTTACCATTTATTTATCTATTAATATTTGGTAAGTGGATACGAATTTATGGAGGGAATAATTTTCCGCCGCTTTACTTCGAAACATTGTATTCTTCTCTGAACATAAGCGTAGCTTGTCACTTCTATTTAATGCTTAATCCACATGTCACCTCCGGGTTGGTTCTGCAATTGCTCGGCGCCTTTTAGGGCTTTTTTCGGCTGCATCAATCACTGTGTGACACCTTCAATTATGACTTTCACATCATTATTTTTTCCCATTTTTTACGGTTGTCTTCGAGTATGAATACCCTTTATCCTTTCTTTACTTTCACGAATAACTTTCATTCTTTGTTTGTGAAGAACGTTTTCCTCGTCTTTGTAAATATGTCTTTTTCGAACCAACCTAAGGGAGTGATAAACGTTGACGATTTGGCCCCTTCTTCTGCTCCGATGTGGAGCCGGAGAGGTGGTAGGTTGAGGGGTTTAAATTCTACTCCTTCAAGAGGTTCTTCCTCATACCAGATTACTTCCCCTCCTTCTGCTAGGTCTTTAATTTCTCCAAAAGCTAGGGCTTCCATATCTTCGTCTAGAGGTAGAGAACATCACGAACCTTTACGCGAACCCTGAGTAGATGAAATATTTCCTGCTGATCAAGTCCTTACAGATCAGTCGCCATCCCTTGATAGTGTGGATAGGTACCCTACCCTGATCGCCGAAGGTTTAATCCTTCTTGTTCGCATGGACTGTTTTTGGGTGTCTGATTTTTCGGTCATCGTTCCGAATGGAAACCAAAGAATAACGTCTTACAAGATGGGGTATTATTTTGATTATACCTAACCTTTTACTTTAGGGTTTAGACCTCCCATTGATCCAGTTATCATTAAGTTCTGTCATTTTTTTGGTATTTCCTTGGGACAAGTCAGTCCTCTTTTATGGCGGGTTGTTGCATGTCTCAGATGTTTAGCTACTTTATCCTCGGTTCCTTTTACCTTCAATCATCTTATTCATCTTTATTACCCGACCTTATTTCGTCAAGGGATTTTTACTCTGGTTGCTAGGAGTAAAAGAGTGTTGGTGACCCCTGATGACGATACGGATAGAGGTTGGTACCTTCGGTACGTTGCTGCGCCTACTGCTGGATTAGTAGGTGAAGAAAATATTTTCTTCCCCGAGAAGTGGAGTCATGCACGTGAGTACGTTTTAGCTCACATTCCTTATTTTTTGCTTTAAGTGTTTTATTAACACCGTAGTTGTTTCTTTTTTTTCCAGCAATCGTGGGTACTGTCGAGAATGTCTTTGGTATCCGTTTTTGGGTAGAAAAGCTGTTGTCCATTGCTTTGTTAGAGGAAAGGTCTTGGAAGTACTTCTCTGGGAAGTACGGTTGGAAAGTGAAAACTCACGGTAAGTAAAGCTTTTGTTTCCGCTTCTTTCCTTGCTGGAACATCTTTTTGTTGTTTACCCTTTTTCTTTTGACAGTGTTTCCCGTTCGTGGGGTGTCTGCTGCATCCATTCCGAAATTGTCCCTGTCCCAGGACTAGGAAATTATTTTTGGTTCTTCTTCTTTGAAGAGGAAGGTTGGTGGGTCTAGGACCTCAGAAGAAGAAGAAGAAGATGAAGGCACTTTGGTCCATAGGGTGCGTAGAAGAAAGGTGATCTTACACGAAGAGTCTACACATGTGGTTGTGTCTCCCGTGCCTGAAATTGGACTTTCAGCTTCCGTGGATGCTACCCCTTTGCCCGTGCATAATTCTGTTAATTATTTGTTTCGTGAAGGCTTTGGTCCCGTAGGTGATGAAGTTCCCTTGGCCGTTATACAACCTTCTTTTAGTGAACTCCCATTTACCGCTCCAGTTATTTCTTCTGCTTCCGTTACTATTCTGCTCCTACCGTTGCTCTTGCTCCCGTGGCTTTTTCGGATCCTTCTATGTCCGTGGTTCCTACATCTCTGCCTGCTTCTGTGCCTTCTATTAGAGAAGTAGGGTCTTCCAGCAGGGAGATGAGGCAGGTACTGATAGAGGTTCCAGCTTATGGGAGTCTCTTTAAAAAGTCTGGCCAGCCTGATGTGTGGCTGAAACCCTTCATAGGCCCGACAGAGAGAGCCAAGATAGATAGCCATAGTTCCCTTACATGAGCTAATGAGGTCGTGCATACTTCTTTAAAGGTAGCATGCATTTTCTTGCATTTCATTCTTGTACATGTATTTACCGTATCTAATTGGTTATCTTTTTGTAGATCAATCTTATAGGCACGGAGCTCATGAAGAGGATTTCTAACACGGAGAAAGAGATGAAAGAGTGGCATGCTGAAGCAGATAACTGAAAGGGGCAATATGAAAGCTTAAGGCTCGACATGGAGGCCTTAGAAGAAGGAAAATGTACCTTGGAGCAACAGATGAGAGTCATGGTGGCGGAGTTGGCTGTGGAGAAGGCTTCTTCCAATCAAGCCGACAAAGATAAAAGCATCCTTGAGTCCTTATTTGTTGAGCAGTTGTCTCGTGCCTCAGAAGAAGTTAGGAGCTTGAAGGCCTAATTGGACCAAAAGGAAGAGTATTCAGGTGAGCTGGTGCAGTCACTCACCTAGACTCAAGAAGATCTTCGCAATTCTTTAGATAAAATTCGACTCCTGGAGAGATCTATCGCACTTTTAAAGGCCGCCAAAGATGTTGTTGAGGCTGAGAGGGACGGGCTGAGAGCTGAAGTTATGATATGGGAGAAGGATTACGAAGTTCTTGAATACGGGGCGGCTATCGATGTTAGTTGGGCATACATGAATTCATGCCTTGACACATTGACTAAAATGAGTCGAGAGGATTTCGACCTTAATGCTGAAATAGCTAAAATCAAGGAAGCCATGGAGAAGGCTCAACAAGGTCAAAATCTCTCTTTACCTAGAGGTGAGGCTCCTACTGTTCAAGTCTTCCCGTCCCAAGCTGCTCCTGCTCCCTCTGCCAGTGAAGAAGTCAACCCCCCTCTTGATGAAGTTTGAGATGTTGGTTCCTCCCTTTTTTTTTCTTTGTCCCAATTGTTGCTTACCCCTAGTCCCACCGGGGGTAAATTTGGAACTCTTAAAGTCCCCAGCTGACAACTTAGGGGCACCATAATGTATAAACACTATATACGACTAAGTATAAGTTAATACTTTGTTTTTACTTAGTCGTTTTAATATATATATATATATATATATGCAAGTATGGCTTTTGTCTTCTGTTGAGTTTCTGTTTCACTCTTTTAAGTCTTTTGCATGCTTTATTTTCGAGGTTTTAGTTTTACCTCTGAGTGTTTTGCATTAAAATGCTTTGGATTATCTGCACCTTTTCGTGATACGTACGATTTTGAAAGAGGGCCCTTTTCTTTTTGATCGACACTTAATGAAGAAGATTTCTCAACTTCATAATGGTGTAATAATGCACTAGGAATTTTTCACATGTTAAGAATAATTTGAAGAAAGTTTTCTGTTTGAACTTTCACAATATTTTACATGTGTTTGATTATCATCTAAAACTCATGTTGCAACTGTTTTCTTTGAACATGTTTGATATTCACTTGTATTTCGTAACTGTTTTTCTTATGTAACATATTTTCGAGTTAATACAAGAGAATAACTATTTTTCGTTCGTAACAATTTTCGTAAAGGTAGGGATTTTTACCCGTAACTATTTTCATTTATAACATTTTTCAATAATCACGAGGGAAATGCTTTTTCATCCGTAAAAGTTTTATTCGATAACAGTTTTTCAAAAGAGTACAAGGATTTTGATCTTTCATCCGTAACTATACAAAGATTTTGATAACAGTTTTCTATACAAAGATTTCATAACTATTTTTAGTTACAACAGTTTTTTGAATGAGTACAAAGATGTGAATTCCTTCCTCGTAGCTAATATTTTTCCTTTTAACCTAAACATACATTTATGAACATGTTCGAAGGTTTTATCGATCATGCTTTGTGTTTTGAGTCTTTGGCTCTTTCGATTCTGCTTGTATCACTTGACTTGTTGGGTAGATGGATCTTCAAGCTCGAGCTTTGACTTTTTTGATAGTCTTCTTTTCTTTGTCTTTGCCTTCCATACTGTATAGTTCCCCAAGTGTTTGAGCTTTGAAGAATGAAATCTCGAGCACTTGACTATTCCTTCCTTGTGGTCCTTTTCCTGAAAAGTAAAAAATATACGGGACTCGAAGGTATATAGTTTTTAGATGATGACTGCTTAACCCTTTAAAACGTCCATCAAAAAGTGTAACCCTAGACCGGGAATTCAGTTCTTCCTCGCGTCTTTGCAGGTCTAATATCATCATCTGGTGATGGGTTAGCTTTATGCCTATCATCTAAAAAGGTTAGTAAAATTTTAAATATTCAAAAATAAAATCGAACGTGTGATACCTGACTGGGGGTATTTCTTTTCCTTAGAAGTAATACTTCTTCAAATGGATGGCATTCTACCTTGTTTGTAAGATCCTGCCATCCATAGCTTCCAACTCATAGGCGCTCTTTCCAGCTATGCCTCGGACTTTGTAGGGTCCTTCCCAATTTGGACTTAATTTAACCGTACCAGCTTCTTTGGTTGATTGAAAGACTTTTTTGAGGACGAATTCCCCAATCTTGAAGTATCTGAGATGAGCTTTACGGTTGTAATAACACTCTATGATTTGTTTTTGAGCTTCCATTTGTATTAGTGCTGCTTCTTTTCTTTGCTCGAGCAGGTCCAGATTGGTCGTCAATTCATCGTTGTTTGCATCCTCCCTGGTTGTTGTAAACATTATGCTTGGTTCGCCAATCTCCACAGGTATTGAGGCTTCTGAGCCATAGACAAGTGCGAATGGAGTTTCTCCCGTGTCTGTTTTTGAAGTTGTTCTGCAGGCCCATAGTACCACTGGTAACTCATCAGGCCAATTTCCCTTGGCTTTCTCTAGCCATTTCTTTAGGTTGTTGATGATGACTTTATTTGTTGATTCAGCTTGACCATTAGCCATGGAGTTATACAGCGTTGAAGTAATCCTTTTCATTTTCCAGCTTTTGAAGAATTCTGTAATTTGCGTGCCTATGAATTGCGGGCCATTATCACACACGATATCCTTAGATATTCCAAAGCGGCTTATTATGTTTCGCCATTATAAGCTTTTAACTTCCTTTTCTCGCACTTGTTTAAAAGCTTCCACCTCTACCCATTTTGTAAAATAGTTGGTTAGCACGAGTAAGAACCGTACCTTTCCTTTAGCTGCGGGGAGGGGTCCCACGATATCCATGCCCCTCTTCATGAATAGCCACGGTGATATTATTGGGTGCAATAGTTCCGCTAGTCGATGCATGTTGTTGGCAAATTGTTGGCATTTATCGCATTTGGATACGAAACTCTCAGCCTCTTCTTCCATCTTAGGCCAATAGTATCCAGCTCTTATAAGGGGTTTGACCAAGGATCTTGCCCCTGCGTGATTTCCACAGTGTCCTTCGTGGACTTCTCTCATCAAGAACTTCGTTTGATTAGGTTCGAGGAATTTAGCTAGGGTACCTCCGAACATCTTCCGATATAATGAGTTGTGAATGAGGCAGTACCTGGCAGCTTTTCGGCAAAGTGCTTGAGCTGTTTTTTTGTCATCAGGTACGGTACCATTCTGCAAAAAATTTAAAATGTCGTTTCTCCAATCCGAGGTTAAATTGTTGAAAGTTACCTCATTTTTGTCCTGGTCTATTGCTGAATGAAATAGATGGATGACAATTGTATTGTCTTTGTTTGTAACTTCCGTGACTGCTGCGAGGTTAGCCAATTCGTCTACTTTCGCATTTTCCTCTCTAGGTATTTGTATAACCTTCCACGTTTTGAATTGCCTCACGAGATCTCGTGCCTTTTCTAGATATTTTTGCTTTCGAGTCTCCCGAGCGATATAAGTCTCCTGCATCTAATTTACTACCAGTTGGGAGTCGCTCTTGATTATGATTGGCTCGATCGTGCCAGTTCTAGCCATGCAATGACAGCTTCATATTCTGCTTCATTGTTAGTTATAGGATAACATTTGATAGCTTGTCGTGTCTTTTCATCCGTGGGTGATATTAAGACTATGCCTAAGCCGACACTTTTTACATTGGAAGAACCATCAGTAAATAGGGTCCATAGACCCGGATTAGCATCGCTAAAGAGTTGTAACTCTTTTTCCACTTCAGGGACAATGCTATTATTAAAACCAGCAACAAAATCAGCTAAAATTTTAGACTTTATCGCAGTCCTAGGCTGATATAATATGTCATGTTCGCTCAATTTTATGGCCCACTTAGCTAATCTTCTTGATAGTTCTTGTTTATGCAATATATTTCTCAATGGATAAGAGGAAACAACAGTGATTGGATGACATTGAAAATACGGCCTTAATTTTCTAGATGTCGTGACTAGAGCTAAGGCTATTTTTTTCAGATGTGGTTATCTTGTTTCAGCATCTAGTAATGTCTTGCTTACATAATAAATAGGAGATTGTTTACCTTTATCTTCCCTTACCAATACTGCACTTACAACAATTTCTGCGACGGCAAGGTAGACGTACAGCTTCTCCCCCTCCTTTGGCTTTGATAGAAACGGGGGTTTTGATAGATAAGCTTTTAGATCCTTCAGAGCCCGTTGACACTCTTCATTCCATTCGAACTGATTTTGCTTTTTGAGAACTAAACAGAATTTAAAACTTTTTTTGGAAGACCTGGAAATAAATCTTGCTAAGGCTGCAATTCTTCCCGTTAGTCTTTGAACTTCTTTTTTGTTCGTAAGTATATCAGGTATTTCTTTTATAGCTTTAATTTGAGCAGGATTTACCTCTATTCCTCTATCTGATACAAGGAAACCCAAAAATTAACCTGATTCCACGCCAAAAGCGCATTTTTTTGGATTCAATTTAATATTTTACCGGCGTAGAATTTCAAAGGTAATAGAGAGGTGTTGTAAATGGTCTTCCACATGTGTTGATTTTACCAGCATGTCATCGATGTAAACTTCCATCATCTTCCCCAGATATTCTTGGAACATCTTGGTTACTAACCTCTGGTACGTGGCTCCGGCATTTTTCAAGACAAAAGGCATGACTTTGTTACTATAAGTCCCCCTGTTTGTAATAAAGGAAGTTTTTTCCTCATCTGAGGGGTCCATTTTAATCTGATTGTAACCGGAATACGCATCTAGAAAGCTTAACAATTCATGACCTGCAGTGGCATCAATCATTTTATCTATATGTGGTAATGGGAATGAATCCTTGGGGCATGGTTTATTTAAATCAGTGTAACCTACGCATACTCTCTATTTACCATTCTTTTTAGGTACTACCACAGTGTTAGCTAACCAGTTAGGGTACGTTACCTCACGTATTAAACCAATTTTCAAGAGTTTTTTTACCTCTTCGTCAATCAATTTGTTCTTGAACGGTCCTTACTTTCTTTTCTTCTGCTTAACAGGTATGAAGGATGGATCTTTATTTAGTTTATGAGTCATCACTTCTGGTGGGATACCTGTCATATCTGAATGGGACCACGTAAAGCAATCTGCGTTAGCCTTTAGATAAATAATTAACTTACCTCTTCGACTGGGGCTCAACCTCGTGCCTATATGCACTTTCTGTTCAGGTTTTTGCTCAAACAATGAAATAGCTTCGAGCTCTTCCGTGGTTCTTCAATGACATCCAATCTGGAATCTACATCTGTGTGATTTGATTCATCTTCCGTGGTAACTTGGTTTACCTTCTCGTGACTATTTTCTTCCGTACTTGTTCGAACAATAGCTTCTTCCGTACCTGTTTGGGTAATAATTGCTTCCATACATGTTTGGTTGGCAGCTTCTGCCTGGGAGATTTCTCTATCTTTTGATTCTTGCGTCTCTAATTTTTTGTTATAATGTACCACATAATTTATATTCCTAGAGGTTTGCTGATCACCCCTAATCTGTTGGATTCCCTATTCAGAAGGGAATTTAATTACCTGATGTAATATATATGGTACTACTTTCATGTCGTGGATCCACAGCCTTCCCATGATTACGTTATAAGCCATGTCAGTATCGATGACTTGGAATCTGGTGTTTTTGATTACTACCTCGACATAAGTGCTAAGTTAAATTTCTCCTTTGGTTATAACTATAGAATTATCGAACCCTGATATGGCTTGTGCATTCGGGATCACCTGATTTCCCAAGAGCATTTCTTCCACGACTCTTAGAAAAATGATGTTGATTGAACTACCTGTATCAATCAACACTCTTTTAACATTAGTGTCATGAATGAATAAGGATATTACCATAGCATCGTTGTGGGGAAGCGTTAGTTCGCCGAAATCTGCATCATCAAAGGATATATTGTCTACGTCCAAGTTTACTCGAACCCGCTTTCCGTGTGTAATTGTGAACTTCGTGGTTGTCTTGCAAACCACTCTGTTTACTTCTTCACCTCCGTGTATCACATTGACAGTTCTTTTTGGAGACGGGGGTTTCGGGGGTTCCTGCCTGTTCTTCATGTATGTCTGCTTACCTTTATCACTAAACAATTCTGTTAAGTATCCCTATTTCAATAATTTCTCTATTTCACCTTGTACGAATCTGCAATCTGCAGTCCTTTGTACATGATCATTATGCAATTCACACCAGAAATCTGGGGTTCTTTTATTTGGGTTTGACTGCATTTCTTAGGTCATCTAACCTTATCCCCCATATTTCTTAATATTGCAACTAGTTTAGGGGTACTTACATTGAAGGTGTGATCCCCAATTCGTGCATTACCTCTAGGTCATTCATCTCGATCCTTTCTAGATCAAGATGAAGATGAACCCGCATCTCTGCTTGGTGGTCTATATTCTAACCTAGTGTTTTCAAACCTAGGACAAGTTTCACGTCCCGAGGGTTCCATATAAGGACCATACCTATTTTTACCTGATCTCCTGTCTAATTTGGAGCGTCTGGATCTAGCATGATCTTCATCTTTCGAACGAGCAATGGTATCTTCTTCTATCCGAAGTTTAGTACTGTACCTGTTATAAACATCATTCCATGTCGTAGCTGGGAATTCTCTTAAGATTTCCTTGAGTCTTCTCGTGGCTTCTGAGCTTTTGTCATTTAGATTGCTCGCGAATGCCATGGCTTCCCAATTATCAGGCACTCGTGGTAGTAACATCCTTTCTCGCTGGAACCTATCTACAAATTCACAGAGTAGTTCCGTGTATCCTTGTTTTATTTTGAATATGTCTTCCATTCTTTTCTCAACTTTTTGTGCACCAGAGTGTGCTTTTATAAAAGAATCTTCAAGCTCAGCAAAAGAATCAATAGAGTTTTCAGGAAGAAGAGAATATCAAGTTAGTTCTCCTTTGGTAAGTGTTTCTCCAAAATTTTTGACTAGGACCGACTCAATCTCTTGTTTTGTTAAGTCATTGCCTTTCACTCCGGTAGTAAAAGTAGTCACATGGTCGCGTGGGTCAGTTGTCCCATCATACTTGGGAACATCAGGCATTTTGAGCTTTTTGGGTATAGGCAAGGGTGCTGGGCTTGGTTTCCAAGGTTGTTGAGAATATCTATCAACATCAATGCCTTTGATAACATGTGTTACTCCAGGAATTTGCTCGATTCAATCGTTTTGTTCCTTCACCTGTTTCTGAAAGGTTAGTAATAAATTTTCTAATTTAGAGTTATTGGCCATACCTGGTCTCGCTTTGTGAGATTCATTAGGAGTGTCTTCCCTAGCTGAGTTTACCAACCCAGATGGGTGATTTTCCAAGGTGATGATATTATTGGGAGGTGGTGTCAGTGACGCAGGTGATGCCACTGGTAATCCCCTTGCGAATTCTTGCATAGCCTTGCTCACATACTCTGCAATCATTTGCTTCAGTTGATCTTGTTCTACCGTTTGATCATTATCATTAACGTTGTTGTTGTTGTTGTTGTTGTTGTTGTTGTTTTTGTTGTTATATCTTTCATGGGATTGTTCCCTTGAACCTCCTGGGGATCCAGGGGTGATGGTGTCCCATCTCTTTGCTGGTTATTGTTGTTGGAGTTCGACATAGTTCAGAGGATATCGTTTGAAAAGTAAACAAAGATTACCAGATTCCCGGTAAAGGAACCAATTTGTTTAACCAAGGAATTAGGTCATTTAACTAAAGCTATTTTTAGGATGAACACGGGTTTATGATAATAGAGGAAATAATGATAAGTAAGAACGATCAAGTAAACAGACAATAATATGATGCACAGAAAAGTAAAGTGTATTGTATTCGTAGTTCGGATGTGTCCTACAAGTTAACTTCTATTCTCTTATATAGGGAATTCTTAAGTATAATGTCTACCTCTTGCAATGATAACACATTAATGACTAATTATTACATTAATGTAACGTTACAAAGAATAACAGTAATTGTTGCGTGAAGGTTATGAACGTGTGGATCATTAATTGAAGATCTTTGAATCTGCCCGTAGCTCTGTCCGGATTCATTCTGACCCTGTCTCTTCCTTGTCTCAATCAAGTTGAGTTTCCCGTAGCTGATTACCTCATAGGTATATAGTGTCGTGCCTTTTTGCCTCGCACCTCCTTATAAAATCATGGCCAGCTGTCATGTTTTCCTTGGTCCACGTAACTGGCTGAATCATCAAGAATTATCATACGTGTGAAGCTCTTTTTTACCAATACAATTTCAAGATATAAGCTTCCAAAGTATGTCTTGTAACAAAAGAAATTCTTCTACACGATCGCGAGAAAGGCTTTTGCGATCGTGATTCAAAAGGTCCAAACAACAATTTTCTCTTCATGAACGTGACCCAAAGGTTGGAATCGCGATTCACACCCCATTAGCCAAAAACCAGCAACTAAAAAGGGCTTAAAAACTGTCTGAAACCATCTCGAAACTCACTCGAGACTCTCGGGATCCCGTCCGATCATACTAACAAGTGCCAAAATATAATACAGACCTACTCGAGGCCTCAAAACACACATAATAACATCAAAACCAAAAATTGTCGATCAACATCAATCTCTCAAGTTTATAAACTTAAAACTTCGAACCAAGCGTGTGATTCAAACCCAACCAATTCGGAATGAACCCAAATTTTGGATACAAGTTCCAAATGATAGATCGAACCTATTAAGCTCCCGGAAAATAATCTGAATCCGATAACATCGAAGTCAACTCTGGTCAAACCTATGAACTTTCCAAACCTTCAAATCGCCAACTCTTGTCAAATAGTGCCAAAACCTTCTAAAAGCATCAAAATGCAAATTCGGGCATACGCCCAAGTACAAATCACCATATTGACCTAACAGAACCATTAAGACTCCAATCTAAGGTCAAATACACAAAAGTCAAAACTTGGTCAACTCTTCCAACTTAAAGCTTTCTAGTTGAGAATTATTCTTCCTAATCAATCCCGAATCACCCGAAAACTAAATTTACACAAGTCATAATACATCTTATGAAGATACTAAAGACTTCAAACAACTAACATAATGCTTATGCTCAAAATAACCAATTAGGTCATACAGTATCCCCCACTTAAACATATGTTCATCCTAGAATGTGCTAAGAGTCATTACAAAGCCATCAAAGTACCATATAAACTCATCATGCACCTACCCATGGGTGATCCCATGTCACCCAAACCATGTAAGCCCGACAACATAACATAACTGAAGATCTTTACTTTAACCTTAGTCCATAACCCCTGGAACCCAACTTTTAACATCCAAAATTCCTTTTAAGACCCGATTCTCGCATCCGCACATTGTACAAGTCAGAACAAGCTGTATCGAGCCATAACCATAACACAAGATATAACCGCAAGCACGTAACATGTCCTCCAAAATCTGATTAGTGCGCAGTCTAGGGATGAAATGATGTACTCAGCTCGACTTTTTTCCCAAATCACCCTGCACTACTCTCCAAAAATGCGATGTAAACTGCATGCCTCGATTCGAGATAATATACACGTACATACCATGAAGGTGAACATCCCAAATATAAATCCGAGCCAGCTGCTTTGAAGAATAGGTAGTCATGACTGGAATGAAGTGTGCAGACTTAGTCAGTCTGTCTACATTGCATTGAATATCCTCAAGGTCCGTGTAAGACCAAATATAAAATCCATAGTGATACGAGGCCATTTCCACTTCAGAATATCAAGCCTCTGAAGCAAATCACCGGGTCGCGGATGCTCATACTTCACCTACTGACAGTCCAAACACCGAGCACAATACTCAACAATATCCTTCTTCATGCTCCACCAACAAAAGTGTTTCTGCAAATCATAGTACATCTTTGCGGCCCTGGGATGGATGGAATACGGCAAACTATGTGCCTCCTCAAGGTATCAACTCTAGAAACTGATTCACATTTGGAACACATATCCGACCCTGCATCCTCAATACCCCATCATGACCAATAGTAACCTCCTTAGCATCACCGTGTTGCACCGTCCTCCAAGATAAGTAATCGGGATCATCATACTGATGTGCCTTGATGATTTCAAACAAAGGAGACCATGAAGACATGCAAGCAAGAAACCAGCTAGGCTCCAAAATATCCAACCTCACGAACCGATTGGCCAATGCCTGAACATCCAATGTTAACAGTCTCTCTCCAACTAGAATATAAGCAAGACTCCCCATGCTTTCAGCCTTCCTAGTTAAGGCATCGACCACCACATTGGCATTCCCCAGATGATAAAGAATAGTGATATCATAGTCCTATAGTAGCTCTAACAACCTCTGTTGCCTCAAGTTCAGGTCATTTTGCTTGAATAAGTGTTGAAGACTCTTGTGATCTATGAACACCTCACAAGATACACTGTAAAGATTATTCCTCCAAATCTTAGGCACGTGAACAATGGCTACCAACTCTAAATCATGTACAAGGTGGTTCTTCACGTGGGGCTTAAACTGATGCGAAGCATAAGCAATAACTCTACCCTCCGCCATCAACACACATCCAAAGCCAATATGTGAAGCATGACATTAGATTGTATAAGAACTTGATCCTGAAGGTACAACAAGAGCTAGAGATGTAGTCAAGGCGGTCTTGAGCTTCTGAAAGATCATCTCACACTCATCATACCACTTGAATGGGGCACCCTTCTAGTTCAATCTAGTAAATGGGTCTGCTATAGATGAAAACCCCTCCACAAAATGATGGTACCCGATCTCAAGTCAATCTTTGTATTAGACAAATCATCAATATGTGGTAGTGGGTACTTGTTCTTGACAGTAACCTTGTTCAGCTACTTGTAGTCAATACACATCCTCATAGAGCCATTTTTCTTCCTAGCGAATAGAAGTGGAGCACCCCAAGGCAAGAGACTCGGTCTGATCAAACCCTTATTAAGAAACTCCTGAAGTTATTCCTTTAATTTCTTAAACTCGACTAGTGCGATGCGATATGGTGGAATAAAGATGGTTGAGTTCCCAGCTCCAAGTCAATAGCAAAATCAATATCCCTATCGGATGTCATGCTTGGTAGGCATGCTGGAAATATGCCTTGAAACTCTCTCACTTTCTTTATTCATAGGTCTTCCACCATCTATAGGCTACCCATGTCATATGAAAAATAGTAAAAGCAACTCAACTAATGTCCACACTACCCGCTATGCAAAACATCCGATGGCACCAATCTAGAAAACCCTTAGCATCCTCTGACTCTCCTCCGCTAATTCCGGAGGGTCAAGCCTCTTAAAATACTCCAACCTATTCTGATCCTCATCAATCATAGTAGACCAACCTCAGCCAGAACAACAACAATTGGCTGAACTAGTAACACCCCCTGGTGTCTTATAACCCTAAGCTAGCTACTCCGTTATACGGGCAACAGGAGTCTGGGCTTCCCCCAGCCTGTGAGGTAGTTGGTGCAACTGGTACCACACCCGCCTCAGCTAAGCTCGTGCATATGCTCAAGATCTGAGCCAATGCTTTATGAAGACAATGTATAATAATAGGTACCACGAGTGTCTGAGCTGGACTAATCGGTTCAACAGTATCTAAAACCTTCTCCTCTACTTGAGCGACGGGTGTCTCCACAGATGATGCTCTAGTTGTAGTGCGAGACCCACCTCGGGCTCTACCGCAGCCTCGACATCTCGTGGCCTTGACTGATAGTACCGGTTCTTGTCTACATGATTCGACTGAATCTGTCCTCACTGTTTGTGAGAGAATAGAAGAGCAAAAATTCAAACTTTGGAAACTAACAAATTCGCACGACAAAAATTCAAGAAAGTGATGTTTCTTAACAGTTGGTAGCCTCTCGAAGATATGTATAGTCGTCACTATATCAATTAGCAAGACTCAACTAAACTTTCGCATGACTTGTAGAACCTATGAGCCTAGGGTTGTGATACCAATTTGGCACGACCGAACTCCACTAACCGGCCATGATGGCACTTAATCCATTTTATAGGCAAGCCAAGCATAACAAAGACGAATCATAATAATAAATTTGACAAAAACAATAGAAGTTTAAAGCTTTCAACGTAACATAGTAACGTCAATACATGATAAATCCCCCAAGAACTAGTAAATACAAAGTCATGAGCACCAAATCGGAAATACAAGTCTGAAAAGCTAAATAATGACACTGTCTGAAAACAATCTAACAATACAAAAAAAAAAAGATACGCCAAGATTTTGGTCGGAATACAGCTCTACCTCGTCTCTCGGATAACTAAGAAGGCAAAGCTCCACTATTGGTGGCTGGGTCCCACACCTGGATCCGCAAAATTAAGTGTAGATTTAAGTATGACTACAACTACATGTACTCATCAAGTATCATAACTAACCTCGGCGAGGTAAGAGAAGCAAAAACTATAAATTATACTCTCTAATAACCTATACATTCAATAAGTAGAAAATAATAATATGATCACGCCATAAATTTCAGAAAGAGCCACCTTGGCACACATAATTTCTTAACATGCTCTTCTCACTCAACAATCAAGCATATAATGGAGATATACAAATAAATCAGGTAATAACCAAGGAAATTGCATGTAAAGATGAAATGCAATAACCAAATCAAACATTGGGAAGCTTTTCCTCAGAATTTCCATAACTATACCAAACCGCTGATTAGTTTTCCTCAATAACTACATGTACACCATCAAGAAGTAACATGAGAGGGTGACCCTAGGGGCATGGATCAATATCAAAACGCTGCACGAATGACTCACATACTGCACAGACACCTCACGTGTCAATAATATAACAACCGCACAGACGACTCACATTTTGCACGGACAACTCACGTGCCAAAAACATCAATATCTTGGATTCGCAAGAATAGCTAACGTGTTGCACGGACAACACACGTGAAAATAGTAAAAATATCTCAAATCCACACAGACAACTCACGTGCTATCACATCTCAAGTGCACGGACAACTCATGTGCTACTAGTCCAAGCCATACACACAAGAGGCAGATATACAAGATTAAATATACATGATCAATAAATATCAATTTTATATTCCCAAATTGGTAATAGTGACATGCTAAACTATATGCATGTGCGAAGTGTGTTATTTTATTTTTTAAGCAAATCCACTAGGGGAGGAGCCTAGGGCTAGTTTTATTGATAATAATAGGAAAAAATGAACCACATAGGAATAGTACAAATAAGGGGGACAATAGCACCCGTAATGTTGCCTTTTTGCCTCGGCTATATAATCACTCCTCTGCGCCTCACAATGCCCTATATGGAAGCCTCATGTAGAGGAGTCATGGTGTAGCTGCCGGCAAAGTCTTACGAGGGCATATAATCTCATAGCCAATCAGATATCTTTCCAAAGGCATAGGACTAAAGCAACACAAACGGGGCTAAACCTTACCTTACTAAATCCTATTGAGGCATAAAATAGCCTCAACTACTAGCATGCATGTAAAAAGTAAGAACTAGAAAGAACCAAATATTCTATGATCATCACAGAGTTTATAACATACTCTGTGATGATATTACTTGACAATACTAAGAAACTGATAGAGTAAAATATAGTAGGAATTAAAATCTTGTCCCTTCTTATCCAAACTTGTAGCTTCTTCATGGCTCCACTCAAGCATTTTCTTTACGAAAATTGAAATTATCAGGTTCAATGAGAAGATTAACCTCTATGAAACCTTAAACATGGTGAAAATAGCTCACAAAAGGCGGTACAAATAGGAGAAACATCATATCCTGAAGCTTAAAAATTAATTCAAGGCATATCATAGCCTAATCACAAAACCGAGCATGAATAAATACCTCGGTGCGCGCACATGGGCTCGACCCTACACACGTGCACCACCCATAGCACGTAGCTATCACAAATAACTTAGGCAACAAGTGACTCAACCAAGTTTAGGTAAGACATTTATCTCTAGCAAGCCAAATCAATTCTATAATAAACCCTTCCGGTATGAATCAACCTCCGAACGACTCGAATCTAGCTAAAATAACTTAATATTATCAATAAAATCCATAGGAAACGATTTCAAATTGTAAAGCTACGATCATTAACTAAAATTAAAAAGTCAACCCAAAATGTCAACTCCAGGCTCGCACCTGAGAATCTGACCAACTCACAAATTCCGAACACTCATTTGGATATGAGTTAAAATATATGCGTTTCATCAAAATCTGACCTCAAACCGAACCCTAGATCATCAATTTATGCTTTAGAAATTCTTTAACTAAAATCCCCAATTTCCTCACTTTAATTAACCAATTAAAAGCTAAAATCAAGGTTATAATTAAGAATAACAAATAAATCCGAGTAAAAATACTTAGCTCAATCCAAATCATGTAAACTCCCTCCATTATCACCCAAATATGAGCTCTACGACTCAAAATATGCTACAATAACTAAAACCCTCGAATTATAGAGTACTTATGGTCTGCCCAGGCATACTCTTCGCTATCGCAGAACCAGCTTCGCGATCGCGAAACACATCCAAACACTGCCTCATAATAACCCTATCTGAATGCAAGGCCAAGGACGCGAACGCAAAGTACAACACACTCCTGACCCTATGCAAATGCGGGAGAACCCTCAGGATCGCGAAGGCTTACCACCAGATACCACCAGCCAGCTTTCCTTCTACGCGAATGCGTCAACCCTCATGTAGTTGCGAAGGTCACATCCTCCCAAAGCATCGCAAATGCGATCACAACTACAATAATGCGAAGAATAACCCGGCTGCCATTAAAATTGCCCAATGTGATAAAGACTACCTTTTCACAATCACGACGAGGGAAACCAAACATCAGAAATCAGCAATGTCAAAACATGGAGAAATTGTCCAAAACCTATTTGAAACATACCCGCATCCCCTGATACCCCGCCAAACCACACTGACTAATCCTAAAATATAACGTGTACCTACTTGAGGCCTCAAATCACAACCAACAACATAAAACCACAAATCGCAACTCAATTCAAGCCTAAGGAACTAAACCAAATTTCCGAATTCAGAACTTATGCCGAACTTGCGTAAACACCTCGGAAAGACCTCAAATTCAGCTAGTAAGTCTCCAATGACACAACAGACCTATTCCAACTTTAGGAACCACAATCCGAACATGTTAACATTAAAGTCAATTCTCGGTCAAACCTATCAATCTTCAAAATCTTCAACTTTCCAACTTTCGCCAAAAAGCACATAATCAAACTACGGACCTCAAAATCCACATATAGACATATGTCTATATCCAAAATCACCATATGAAGCTATTGGAAAAATCAAAACTCCATCAAGAGTTGTCTATCCAAAGGTCAAACTCCGGTCAACTCTTACAATTTAAGCTTCCAACCTTAGGACTAAGTGACCAAATCCACTCTAAAACTTCCCCGAAACCAAACCAACCACATCGGCAAGTCACATAACCTCAAATAAAATAAGTAAAGCATCAAATAGGGGGAAGGGCTAAAGTAGTCAAAAGGACCGGTCGGGTCGTTGCACTACAAGAGTCTAAAATGTCTATGCAAGTTAACTCCTCTATCTTTTCCTCAACCGATACCTCCCAAGTGCTCGACACCTCCAATGTGAACAATATTACTGTGCACACACAACCCAAGGTAGAAAGGGTGATCACGTGTCAGATGGATGGATCAAAATTCATGAACCGAGCATCATAGCTTCATAATGAATCATCAACATCTCATAAATCGGTCATCAAACCGCACGAAATGTAATAACATCATGGATATCCCATCGTTCCAACCTTAGTTCATAATGGAGTATCATATGTAAGGATATGAACTAGACATAAGTATGTGTAATGCATATGGATAGAGAATTTAACATGTAGAGATGTATGTATATGTTCAAATATGACTATGACTACACCGAGTAATTCAACATATAATTAGTCCATCATTTCCTAATAAAGCATCAACAACCTAAAAACATCTATGATGTTTAGCTATAAGTCTATACTTTAGGACGTTGCTCGTCTTTCATTTTGATGTAACGATAATAATTTGTGCAATGTTTGAGCTTAATTGAGTTGATTTTATGTCTAGGAACATATGAACGAGATTTGAAACGATATTTCCTGAATAGGTACTAACAAATGAAAAGGTTGAGCATGAATGAAGTGTGGACTACAAGGAAACATTGGAGCCTCGTGCCTTAAGCTGCAACATGACTCAACTTGTTCCGCCCAAAGTGATGTGAGGCTAGAAGAAATGCGAAGGAGTTGACGCAATCCACGCCACAAGGTAGCGCCTATCTAGGGCCTTTATTGGCGTAACATGCAAATGGAAGTGTGTTCCGACAAATTTTATTTTGTTCTCAGTTTTGGACTTGGTTACTTTGGCGTAGGCTCTATACTACCTTATAAATACACCTTAAACTCATTTTGGAGGGTGTTAATTTTTTGGAGGCAACAAGGGCTGTGGAATACATGTGGAGTACGACATCATAGAATTCTTCTTTCTGTCAACTAGCATTAATAGCTTTGTGCTTTCAAATGCTATTGTGATTGTTCATATGACTATGAGTGGCTTCATTATTCTACGGTTATGGCAAGTTATTGATTGTTAACATTGAATAGTTGTTTTGATTACCTACTTATATCATATTTGTTTTTAATCCTGCTCATAATTATATTACAATGTAGCTAACATTAGAATACTATCTACAAATCTATAGTTAAACTTGAAAGTGAAAACTCCAGATTGCGTATAATATTTATTAGAGTAAGTTCTTGAACCCGTGCATCAGAGAATAGTTTCACGATTAGGATCGAAATATGCTGATTGCCTTACTTGATTATTGTTGCAGGACTTATGTATGCATTTTATTTGACTCTAATTCTATAGACATATAGGTATTAGGTTAGCTTGAATAGGCAATAAAGTTGAAAGAATCTTGTGATCACCATAAACCCTAAAAATCAACAAACCAGATATAACATGTAGTTAATTTTATCAAAAAACTCAATATGATTTACATTTATCCTATAATCCTAGAATGCTCTCATCTTATTAATCTTTCTTCTAAGTCGTTTGTGTTCTTTGTTCGTATTCTTGTTCTTTGTTTTTTTGTTCGTATCCTAAGTCGTCTTAGATATCACTTGAACAAATAATTCACAAACATTTTAAGCTAGTAAAGTAGTTAATCATAAGTTCTTGTGGGTACGATACCTGATTCTCAACATTACACTACTTATCGACCACTTTTACTTCTGTGTGTGTTTCTCCTCAATAAATTTTTGAATCCATTGCCATACAATAGTGAGGGTGGGAATGTTAGCTTCTTAGTTTTGATATTTATCTAGTTTTTAATTTTACTTTTAGCTTCTTGAGTTTAGTTTTCTTTCACAGTTAGCACTTCCTCTATTTAAAAATGTAGGCACTATTTTCTTATTAGTATGTTATAAAAATATTGGTACCTTTCAATATTTCCTTAATAGGAAGCATTTTTATCCACACAAATACTATGACATATTTCAGACCACAAGTTTCAAAAGTTTTATAGTCATACAAATGCTATGGCTTATTTAAGACCACATATATTAAAAGACTTCCCTTCTTTATTAAAGTTTGTGCTGAGTCAAACTAAAACAATGTAACGACCCGGCCGATCATTTTGAGAGTTAGCACTCCAATCCCCTAATAACTACTTATCCCATGCCTTATTATGTTAATGGAACTTGTCGGAGTATTGAGCGGTGAAATTCGGAGTGATTTTGGTCATATAGTCCTTTAAGGGGAATTTTAACCGTAGAAATTGGGTCGTAGCTAGAGCTGTGTCAGGAAGGATTCGGAATGGAGTTCCGTCAACTCCGTTAGCTCCGTTGAGTGATTTCGAGGTTAGGAGCATGTTTTGAATGTGTTTTCAAGGTCGGGTGTAGATTTAGGCTTGAGTTGGCGAAAATTAGAATTTTGGCGATTTCGGCCGATAGGTGAGATTTTGATATCAGACTCGGAATCAAATTTTGAAAGTGACAGTAAGTCCGGAATGTCATTTATGACTTGTGTGCAAAATTTGACGTCTTTCGTACGAGTTTTGATGTGTTTTGGCGTCGAATGTGAATTCTTGAAAATTCCTAAGTTCTTAGGCTTGAATCTATGCATAATTGATGATTTTGATGTCATGGGATGTGTTTTTTAAGGCTCGACCAAGTTTGAATAAGGTATTCAGGTCAATTGGTAAATTTTGTTGAGGTCCCGAGGGCCTCAGGGTTGTTTCGGATGCTTAACGGGAGAGTTGGAAACTTAACAAAATTGCTGAACCAGGCTTTCTTCTGGTGTTTCGCACCTGCCAGGGTTTTTCCGCAGGTGCGGACACACAGGTGCAGCCGTCCTAGTCACAAGTGCGGTTGTTGAGTGGGTGGCCAAAGGTCGCAGATGCGATCTGGGTTCCGCAGGCGCGGGACCGCAGGTGTGACAAAAAGACCGTATGTGCGGCCCAAATGATCTTAAGTGATTCCTGCACCTGCGATAGAATTTTCCGCAAGTGCGGTTAAAGGGACCAAAGGTGCAAGATCCCTGTGTTGTTTATTCCAAAATCCGAGGGTTTGAAATTCATAAGTCTAAAATCGTTTGAGAGCTCGGGAATTGGCGATTTTCAGTGGGTTTTGAAGAGAAGGATCATAGGTAACGTTTTCTCCTAATTCATTGTTAGACCATTAACCCACATCGTTTTCCTTAATCTAATTAACAAAAATGGGTGAAAACCCATGGAAACTTGATGAAACTACCCCAACCAAAAATATGGGAATTTAGGGAGTTTTTGACATCGGATTTCGATGATTCTTGTTCGAGTGAGTTCGTGAGTGAATGGGTGTCCGAGAAAAATATAACTTTATCCGATTCCGAGACATGGGCCCAAGGGATGCTTTGGTCAAAATTTCTAATTTCGCGTATTGGCTTCGAATTAATTAGTTATTGTGATTTCTTGAAATGATATTTACCTTATGAAATGGAATTGAATAGATTTGGGCCATACGGAGTTGGATACTCATGGCAAGAGCGTGATTATTGGTTGATTAGCACCGTCGAGGTAAATGGCTTGCCTAATTCTATGTTGGGGAATTTCCCTTAGGCATTTATAACTGAATTTTGATATAAAAACCCTGTGTACGTGAGGTGACGAGTACGTGCACGGGATATTTTCACCAATTCCATTGTTTCCTTCTATGGCATACTTCATCTTCAATTTCTATTATTCCCGTTATTGTTTTAAATGAGTAGTGACTTAAGATTTTATCAAGTCAAACAATTTTACCTGGTTTTCCACTCGTTACTATTACTTGAAACTGGTTTAAGTACTTTACTCTATATTTGCCAACTGTTTTTCCTAAACTTTTGAATTACGTTATGTCTGAAATACGCCTCGCATTTCATATTTACATTGGGACTGCGGGCTATGACCTGAGACTTTCCCTTGCATTGTATTGAATATTTACACTAGTACTGCGGGCTATGACCTGAGACTTTCCCTTGCATTGTATTTGTAACGACCCAACCGGTCATTTTGCGTATTAGGACCCCGTTTCTCTGAATAAAATCTTCCTTAGCGATTATTCATGCTTTATGACTCGCGGGAGCGGGTGGTTCGGGATTTGGGAGTGATTTGGATGGTTTAGGAACACCTGGTTCCTTAAGGTTGGCCTATTTGGCCAAGTTTGACTTCGGTCAACATTTTGAGCAAACGATCTCGGAATCAAGTTCTGACAGCTCCAGTAGATCCGTATGATGATTTCGGACTTGGACGTATGTTCGGCTCGGGTTTCTGATAACCCGGGAGCTTTTCGGCGCCCTAAATGGTAATCAGGATTTCTTTAAAGTTAGAATTTGGCCTGGAATGAGGATTCATGCTATATGGGTCCGAATGGAATTCCAGGGCGGAAATAGTTCCATATAGTCATTTATTACTTGTCTGCAAAATTTGGGGTCATTCCGAGTAGTAGAGACCCGTTCAACGCAATGTAATGAAATCTAGAGTTCATAAAGTCTTAAGTTTCAACTCAAGGGGTTTGGAGGGTGATTTCAAGTTCTAGCGATGTTTTGAGTGTTCTGTGAGCTCGAGCAAGTTCATCATATGATTTGGAACTTGTCGGTATATTTTGTCGGAAGCTCGGGTGGGCCTAGGGGCTTCCCGGACCCCGCACGGTGCCAAACCAGCAAAATCCACTACTGGTGTGGCTGCCTCTAGTGTGACCGCACATGCGGTCTACTAGTCGCAGCTGCGAGACCGCACCTTCGGTCCCAACCTCGCAGGTGCGGAAAGCCCATAGACCGCTCTACTTCCGCAGGTGCGGACTTGTGCCCGCTGGTGCGAGTCCGCTGGTGCGGACTTCCCCTGGCAAGTGCGACCCCAGCTCCCACGCCCAGCCTCCGCAAGTGCTGCCAATTCATCGTAGGTGCGGGACCGCACCTGCGGTCCAAAAGTCGCAGGTGCGAGAACCCTTGTGGGTAGCCTATATTTAAGCTCCAAACACGGGTCTTCTTCTTTTTTTCAACCACTTCACCTCCATTAGAGAGTTCTAGGAACTTCAAGAACCTGCCCTTGACCTAAATTTAGTAGAGGTAAGTTAATTCTTTTCATTTATCTAGTTTCATACATGAATTAACCAAGAAATCAACCTACTAATTCTTGGAAAAATCTAGGTTTTGGGTTGTAAATGGGATTTTTTGAAAAAAATAATGAATCACCCCTTCTTATCCATTGAATTCCTAAATAAATTAGGTAATTACAATCCTTAGGCTTCGGGTAATTCATTCCTTCGAGATCTCAAAAACCTTCAAGAATGCTATACTTTGGAAATTCTTGTTAATTATTTCTCTTGGTATCTAAATTGATTCAATTGCGCTATATTTGGCTAGTTGCGAGCCGTCGAGGAGAGTTCCGGAGTTTCGTGCGCATTCTTGATCCCGTCGTTGGTATGAGGAGTGCTTCGTCGAGGTGAGTCTCCTTTCTAACCTTGTAAGAGGGAAAGTGTCCCCATAGGTTCTCTATGTGTTATATGTTTGTATTCGAGGGCTGCGTGCGTACCTTGTGACGAGAGTCCGCCCGTAGCAACTACTATTGTTATGTCCGGGTAGTTTTAGGATCATAGCATGCCTTGTCTTCTACTTTGAAATGATTTATATGTTATAATTCTTGCTTGGATGTAGCATTGTTTCCTTGAATATTTCATTGATTAAGTATTTGGAATGATTTGATATGTGAAGTGAACCTAATATTTGGTATATGTATGATGTCGCTTTGCAAGTTACATTCCACAAGTGACCTGAAATTCCTTCCACTCTTAGGGGAGCGGGCCGTACGCCACGGCGAATATGTGTAGTGCACTCCTGGTTCGGGCCGGTCGATCCCCGACAGTGAACATGGACTTACTTGAGAATGCACTCTTGGTACGGGCCGGTTGATCCCCGGCAATGCATGGACGAAGTTCCATTATGAAATGATATGATTACACTGATGGACGCACTCTTGGTACGGGCTGGTCGATCCCCGACAGTGCATAGTTGAGTTATTGGTAATCATGCACTCTTGGTACGGGCCGGTTGATCCCCGACAGTGCATAGCTCTTTGGTATGATTACATTATCAGCATGCACTCTTGGTACGGGCCGATCGATCCCCAGCAGTGCATAGCTATCCTTCCCCCTAATTCCAGCCAAATGTTTTACTCTTCGGTGCGCATGGTTGCTCGCTATTGTTCCTGACTTATGATTTGACGATTGTTTGAGAAAGACTAAAAGGGAAGTTGTTATTGTTTGAGTAATTATTTTAGAACTCTGTGGTATCTTCTTATTATTTGTACCCTGCTACATGTCTACTGCTTCCCTTACATCCTGCTTTACTTCATTACTGTTGGACTTAGTGAGTATCGAGTCGACCTCTCGTCACTACTTCTTCGAGGTTAGACGGGATACTCACTGGGTACATATATATATATATATGTACTCATGCTGCACTTCCTTTTTAGTTTATGTACTTGATTGTACAGGTCCGGAGGTTGGTACGTCTGGTTATCTGGGTGATGATAGTTATTGACAGAGTGATGATACTTCACGGTGAGCTGTCCTTCCTAGCGACTTCCTGGCAGCACCCTGGAGTTCTTTTGTTGATACTCTGTCTTTTACATTCAGACTGAGGCTATGTATATATATATTTTGTCATTGTATATAATATGTAGTTTCCCGTGACACCCGTGACACTAGTTCCTGGCACACACGTCGTGTATATTTTGGGTATTGGGCTGTATATCTATATATATGTCTTACCTTGGCTAGGCATGGTCAGGTTTTTTACTATCGCACCAGGCCATAGCATGTTTAGTTGTTTAAAAGTGGTAAGTGTTAACTTGTTTAGATTATATGGGATGGGTAGCACCTAGTGTACTTCATATCGGATTGCCTAACCCGCTATTGGGCGCCATCACGACCTGAATTAGGATTTTGGTCGTGACAACGTGGTATCAAAGCTTTAGGTTCACGTAGTCTCACGAGTCACGGACAAACCTAGTAGAGTCTAGCGGATCGGTACAGAGACGTCTGTACTTATCTTCAGGAGGTTATAGGGCGTTAAGAAACTCCTTTTGTTCATATCCTATCGTGCCATCGATGAGTTACTTAAACCTGTTCTTCTATTCTCTCACAGATGGTGAGGACGTGTGCTTCACATGTTCCTGATCCAGGGGAGACTGCTACCCCCGCCGCTCGAGGTCGTGGTAGGGGCAGGGAAATGGGGCGAGGGCGTCCCAGAGCTGTACCGGTCGCACCGATTTAGGATCCTTATGTTGAGGAGCAGGATGAGCTACCCCCAGCGGCTCCACCACTAGCTGATTTTATGACGGCGCCGGGCTTCCAGGAGGTCATGGGCCGTATGCTGAGGTTCATGGATACTATGTCACAAGCGGTTATACTTCCATCCGATCCTGCTACTTCTCAGGAAGGAAGGGGAGTTCAGACCCCTACCGCTCAGGCTACGGGACCAGCAGCAGCAACACATCGTACTCAAGATATTACACAAGTGATTGGGGTTCAGCCTAGGGTGGCAGCACCAGAGCCCAGGCCAGTCGCAGAGATGGACCAACAGAAGTTGCTGTGTAGATGGACCCAGCTTCGCCCTCCGACCTTCGGGGGTTAGCGGGGAAATGATGCACAGGATTTCATCGAGAGGTGCCGGGATCGACTGCACAACATGAGGATACTAGAGTCACATGGGGTAGATTTTACGACCTTCTAGCTTGAGGGCAGAGCTCGCCACTGGTGGCAATCTTATATTCTTAGTAGGCCAGCAGGGTCTCCACCGGTTACTTGGGAGCAGCTTATTAGGTTATTTTTGGACAGATACATTCCACCATCTGAGAGGGAGGAGCTTCGGGGTTAGTTCGAGAGATTGGAGCAGGGGAAGATGTCCGTGACTGACTATGAGGCGAGATTTTCAGCGCTATCCCTCTATGCCCTTATGATATTACCCACAGATGCAGAGAGAGTTCGGCGGTTTGTAGCAGGTTTACATCCAGGCATCAGGACCTTTATGGCCAGTGAGGTAGAGATGGGTACTCCATACCAGCTAGTAGTCGAGATAGCTCGATGTATCGAGGGTTACCGTGTGAGGGGAAGAGATCAGGGTCAGCCATGTCAGCAGGGTTAGTACGACAAGAGGGCCAGGTTCACAGGTGATTTCAGGGGTACTCCAGCCAGGGGCAGGGGTCAGTTTGGAGGTGGTCAATCTAGCAGGCCTCCTTATGCAGCACCTTCCTTACCTCCTAGGGTTGCTCCAGTCAGGACCTAGTTTAGTGCCATGCCATAGCGCTCTTATCGTCCACCAGCTATCCAGAGTGCACCCAGCAGTTATTCCAGCCATCCGAGATCCTCCGACTCGTATTTTAGTGCCACGCCAGATGATTCTTACCGCCCTCCAACTATTCAGGGTTCTTCTTCCTTAGGGCAGCAGGCTATGGAACGTAGGGGTTGTTTCAAGTGTGGGGAGCTGGACCATATGATCAGGAAGTGTCCCAGATATCTAGGCAAGGCCGTACAACAGAGTCACCGGCCCAGGGGTTCAGCACTAGCAATTCGACCACCTAAGGGTGGAGGTCAGGTTGGCAGGGGCCGTCCTAGAGGGGGAGGCCAGTCAGGAGGGGGTCATCCAGCTCCAGCTCATCCTGGGGAGCTCAGCCATCGGGTGCTTCAGCCAGATTTTATGCTATTCCAGTGAGGGCGGATGCAGTGGCCTCAGACGCGGTGATTACAGGTATTATTTCAGTCTGTGGTAGAGAGGCTTCCATGTTATTTGATCCAGGGTCTACATATTCATATGTTTCAGTGTTATTTGCTTATTCTCTAGATGTTGCTTGTGAGTATTTGGGTTCTCTCTTGTATGTGTCCACTCTTGTGGGCGATTCCGTGGAGGTAGACCGGGTTTACCGATCTCGTGTGATCACTTTCTGCGGGCTTGAGACCAGAGTTGATTTGTTGTTACTTGATATGGTCGATTTTGAGGTTATTTCGGGCATGGATTGGTTGTCTCCTCATCATGCTGTGTTAGATTGCCATGCCAAGACAGTTACATTAGCCATGCCTGAGTTGTCGAGATTAGAGTGGAGGGGTTCTTCAGTCAGTGCCTTCAGCCGTGTTATTTCCTTCATGAAGGCTCGGCATATGGTCGAGAAGGGGTGTTTGTCTTACCTTGCTTATGTGCGGGACACCACCGCCTAGTCTCCTACCCTTGATTCAGTGCCAGTTGTTCGAGAGTTTCCTGATGTGTTTCCTTCAGATCTTCCAGGCATGCCTCCAGATCGGGATATAGATTTATGCATTGATTTGGCTCCTGATACTCAGCCTATTTCTATTACTCCCTATCGTATGGCTTCTAAGGAGCTAAAAGAATTGAAGGAGCAGCTTGAGGAGTTGTTGGCCAGGGGGTTTATTAGGCCAAGTGTGTCACCGTGGGGTGCTCCAGTCTTATTTGTGAAGAAGAAGGATGGGGCTCTGCGGATGTGCATTGACTACCGCCAGTTGAATAAAGTGACCATCAAGAACAAGTTTCCTCTACCGCGCATTGATGATTTGTTTGATCAGCTAGTGGGTGCTCGTGTGTTCTCTAAGATTGATCTGAGGTCAGGTTATCACCAGTTGAAGATTCGGGCTTCTGATGTCCCGAAGACTGCATTTCGCACCAGATATGGCCATTATGAGTTCTTAGTGATGTGCTTTGGCTTAATTAATGCCCCAGCATCATTTATGGATTTGATTAATAGGGTATTCAGGCCATATATTGACTCCTTCATTATTATTTTCATTGATGATATATTGATATACTCACGGAACCTGGGAGAGCGCGAGCAGCATTTTAGAGTTGTGCTTCAGACCTTGCGAGAACAGAAGCTATATACTAAGTTCTTCAAGTGTGAGTTCTGGTTAGAGTCTGTGGCATTTCTGGGGCATGTGGTGTCCGGTGAGGGTATCAAGGTTGATACGCATAAGATTGAGGCAGTTCAGAGTTGGCCGCGTCCTACTTCAGCTTCAGAGATCAGGAGTTTTTTGGGTTTAGCAGGCTATTACCGTCGGTTCGTGGAGGGGTTTTCTTCTATTGCAGCCTCATTGACTAGATTGACTTAGAAGAATGCTCCATTTCAGTGGTCCGACGATTGTGAGACTAACTTTCAGAAGCTCAAGTTAGCATTGACTTCAGCACTAGTGTTATCATTGCCTTCTGAGTCTGGAGTATATACAGTGTATTCTGACGCTTCACGCGTCGGGTTGGGATGTGTGCTGATGCAGGATGGCAGGGTTATTGCTTATGCTTCGCACCAGCTGAAGGTTCATGAAAAGAATTACTCTGTGCACGATTTGGAGTTGGCAGCGATTGTTCATGCTCTTAAGATATGGCAGCATTATCTATATGGTGTATCTTGTGAGGTCTATACTGACCAACGCAGCCTGCAGTACATGCTTAAGCAGAGGGACCTTAATTTGAGGTAGCGAAGGTGCTTGAGTTATTAAAGGACTATGATCTCACTATTCTATATCATCCGGGAAAGGAAAATGTAGTGGCAGATGCTTTGAGCAGGCGGGCAACTAGTATGGGTAGTTTGGCCTACATTGCAGCTAAGGAAAGACCTTTAGCCTTGGACATTCAGTCCTTGGCCAATCGCCTGGTGATATTGGATATTTCTGAGCCTCGTCGAATTCTAGCTCATGTGATTGATCTTTGTTCGTTATTGGGAGATATTAAGGCTCGATAGTTTGATGATCCACGTCTTGTAAAGCTACGGGATACGGTGGTCCAGGGCAGGGCCAAGGAGATTACTTTAGGCGAGGATGGTGTTCTGCGACTCCAGGGCCGATTGTGTGTTTCTGATATTGATGGCCTGAGGGAGAGGATTCTAGCAGAGGCGCACAGTTCTCGGTACTCTATTCACCCAGGAGAGACGAAGATGTATCGTGATTTGAGGAAGCACTACTGGTGGAGGCGGATGAAGAAGGACATTGTTCAATATGTGGCCAGGTGTCTTAATTGTCAGGAGGTTAAGTACGAGCATCAACGGCCAGGAGGCTTGTTTCAGTAGATGCCCATTCCTCAGTAGAAGTGGGAGCGTATCACTATGTACTTCGTGGTTGGGTTGCCTCGGACTTTGCGGAAGGTTGATGCAGTTTGGGTCATTGTGGATAGATTGACCAAATCGGAACATTTCATTCATGTGGCTACTACTTATACTACAGAGAGGCTAACTCATATTTACCTTCGGGAGATAGTCCTGTTGCATGGTGTGCCGGTGTCTATCATTTCATATCGGGGTCCTCAGTTCACTTCGCATTTTTGGAGAGTTTGCACAGCGAGATGGGTACTCAGATAGACCTCAGTTCAGCATTTCACCCTTAGACTGATGGCCAGTCAGAGCGTACAGTTCAAATTTTGGAGGATATGCTCAGGGCTTGTGTGATTGATTTCGGGGGTCAGTGGGACCAGTTCTTGCCTTTAGCGGAGTTTGCATACAATAATAGTTATCAGTCCAGCATCGAGATGGCTCCATTTGAGACTTTATATGGTCGGCGATGCCGTTCTCCGATTGGGTGGTTTGAGCCTGGCGAGGCCAAGCTATATGGTACAGATCTGGTGAGAGATGCCTTAGAAAAGGTGAAGATTATTCGGGAAAGGCTCCGTACAGCCCAGTCTAGGCAGAAGAGCTACGCAGATCAGTGGGCACGTGATGTAGCATTCATGGAGGGAGATAGGGTTATGTTGAAGGTTTGGGAAGAAAGGCAAGTTGAGCCCCAGGTTTATAGGTCCTTTCGAGGTGCTGAAGCGAGTTGAAGAGGTTTCTTATGAGCTTGCTTTGCCTCCATCCTTATCAGGAGTTCACTCGGTATTTCACGTATCTATGCTTCAGAGGTATCACTCCAACTTCTCTCACGTGGTTGATTACATCACTATCCAGTTAGATGGGAAGTTGGGTTACGAGGAGGAGGCAATTGCCATTATTGATAGGCAGGACCGCTAGTTGAGGTCTAAGAAATTTTCTGCGATTAAGTCCAGTGGAGGGGCCAACCAGTTAAGGAGGCAACTTGGGAGTCCGAGCAGGACATGCAGAGCAGATATCCACAGCTATTCAGCACTCCAGGTACGATCCTAGTCCCGTTCGAGGACGAACGTTTTTTTAAGAGGGGGAGAATGTAACGACCCAGCCGGTCGTTTTGTGTATTAGGATCCCGTTTCCCTGAATAAAATCTTCCTTAGCGGCTATTTATGCTTTATGACTCGCGGGAGCGGGTGGTTCGGGATTTGGGAGTGATTTGGATGGTTTAGGAACACTTGGTTCCTTAAGGTTGGCCTATTTGGCCAAGTTTGACTTCGGTCAACATTTTGAGCAAACGATCTCGGAATCAAGTTCTCACAGCTCCAGTAGCTCCGTATGAGGATTTTGGACTTGGGCGTATGTTCGGCTCGAGTTTCTGATGACCCGGGAGCGTTTCGGCGCCCAAAATGAAAATTAGGATTTCCTTAAAGTTAGAATTTGGCCTGGAACGGGACTTCATGCTATCGAAGTCCGAATGGAATTTCGGGGCCGGCAATAGTTTCGAATAGTCATTTATTACTTTTCTGCAAAATTTGGGGTCATTCCGAGTAGTAGAGACCCGTTAGGCGCAATGTAATGAAATCTAGAATTCTTAAAGTCTTAAGTTTGAATTCAAGGGGTTTAGAGGGTGATTTCAAGTTCTAGAGATGTTTTGAGTGTTCCGTGAGCTCGAGCAAGTCCGTCATATGATTTGGGACTTGTCGGTATATTTTGTCGGAGGCTCGAGTGGGCCCAGGGGGTTCCCGGACCCCGCACGGGGCCAAACCAGCAAAATCCACTGCTGGTGTGGCTGCCTCTGGTGTGACCGCACCTGCGGTCTACCAGTCGCAGGTGTGAGACCGCACCTACGGTCCCAGCCTCGCAGGTGCGGAAAGCCCATAGACCCCTCTACTTCCGCAGGTGCGGACTTGTGCCCGCTGGTGCGAGTCCGCTGGTTCGGACATCCCCTAGCAGGTGCGACCCCGGCTCCCAGGCCCAACCTCCGCAGGTGCGGCCAATTCTTCGCAGGTGCAGAACCGCACCTGCGTTCCCAAAGTCACAGGTGCGAGAACCCCTGTGGGTAGCCTATATTTAAGCTCCAAACACGGGTCTTCTTCTTTTTTCAACCATTTCACCTCCATTAGAGAGTTCTAGGAACTTCAAGAACCTGCCCTTGACCAAAATTTAGTAGAGGTAAGTAAATTCTTTTCATTTATCTAGTTTCATACATGAATTAACAAAGAAATCAACTACTAATTCTTCGAAAAATCTAGGTTTTGGGATGTAAATGGGATTTTTGAAAAAATTAATGAATCACCCCTTCTTAGCCATTGAATTCCTAAATAAATTAGGTAACTACGATCCTTAGGCTTCGGGTAATTCATTCCTTCGAGAATTTTCAAAATCCGAACACCTGGGCCAGGGGTAGAAATCTCAAAAACCTTCAAGAATGCTATACTTTGGAAATTCTTGTTAATTCTTTCTTGGTATCTAAATTGATTCAATTGCGCTATATTTGGCTAGTTGCGAGCCGTCGAGGGTAGTTCCGGAGTTTCGTGCGCATTCTTGATCCGGTCATTGGTCCGAGGAGTGCTTCGTCGAGGTGAGTCTTCTTTCTAACCTTGTAAGAGGGAAAGTGTCCCCATAGGTGCTCTATGTGTTATATGTTTTTATTCAAGGGCTGCGTGTGTACCTTGTGACGAGAGTCCGCACGTAGCAACTACTATTATTATGTCAGGGTAGTTTTAGGAACACAGCATGCCTTGTCTTCTACTTTGAAATGATTTATACGTTATAATTCTTTCTTGGATATAGCATTGTTTCCTTGAATATTTCATTGATTAAGTATTTGGAAAGATTTGATATGTGAAGTGAACCTAGTATTTGTTATACGTATGCTTTCGCTTTGCAAGTTACATTTCGCAAGTGACGTGAAATTCCTTCCACTCTTAGGGGAGCGGGCCGAACGCCACGACGAATATGTATAGTGCACTCCTGGTTTGGGCCGGTCGATCCCCGACAGTGCACAGGGACTTACTTGAGAATGCACTCTTGGTACGGGCCGGTCGATCCCTGACACTGCATGGACAGAGTTACATTATGATATGATATGATTACACGGATGCACGCACTCTTGGTACGGGCCGGTCGATCCCCGATAGTGCGTAGTTGAGTTATTGGTAAGCATGCACTCTTGGTATGGGCCGGTTGATCCCCGGCAATGCATAGCTCTTTGGTATGATTACATTATCAGCATGCACTCTTGGTACGGGCCGGTCGATCCCCGGCAGTGCATAGCTATTCTTCCCCCTGATTCCAGCCAAATGTTTTACTCTTCGGTGCGCATGGCTGCTCGCTATTGTTCCTGACTTATGATTTGACGATTGTTTGAGAAAGACTAAAAGGGAAGTTGTTATTGTTTGAGTAATTATTTGAGAACTCTATGGTATCTTCTTATAATTTGTACCCTGCTACATGTCTACTGCTTCCCTTACATCCTTCTTTACTTCATTACTGCTGGACTTATTGAGTATCGAGTCGACATCTCGTCACTACTTCTTCGAGGTTAGACGGGATATGCACTGGGTACATATTTATATATATGTACTCATGCTGCTTTTTCTTTTATGTACTTGACTGTACAGGTCCGGAGGTTGGTATGTCTTGTTATCTGGGTGGTGATAGTTATTGACAAAGTGATTATACTTCACGGTGAGCTGTCCTTCCTAGCGACTTCCTGGCAGCACCCTGGAGTTCTTTTGTTGATACTCTGTCTTTTACATTCAGACCGAGGCTATGTATATATATATTTTGTCATTGTATATATTCTGTAGTTGCCCGTGACACCCGTGACACTGGTTCCTGGCAGGCACGTCGTGTATATTTTGGGTACTGGGTTGTATATCTATATATATGTCTTACCTTGGCTAGGCGCGGTCAGGTTTTTTACTATCGCACCACGCCATAGCATGTTTAGTTGTTTAAAAGTGGTAAGTGTTGACTTGTTTAGATTATATGGGACTGGTAGCACATAGTGTACTTCATATCGGATTGCCTAACCCGTTGTTGGGCGCCATCACGACCTCAATTGGGATTTGGGTCGTGACAGTATTGCATATTTACATTGGGACTGTGGGCTGAGACCTAAGACTTTCCCCTGCATTGCATCACATATTTACATAGGGACTGCGGGCCAAGACCTGAGACTTTCCCTTGCATTGCATTGCATATTTACATTGGGACTGCGGGCTGAGACCTGAGACTTTCCCCTGCATTGCAGCTCACGACTATCTACTGATTTTGTATGCTGTACGGAACTCAGATTTAATACATTCGTTCTTTCCAGTTCACTTTACTTCCCGTTAATTATTACTACTTTACTTAATTGTTAATTATATCTATTTATTTTTTTGTAAACTCAGTAGAGCCGCAACCTGACCTCATCACTACTTGACTGGGGATAGGCTTGGCACTTACTGGGTACCGAATTTGGAGTACTCACGCCCTTCTGCGCATGTTTTTCCCATATGCAGATCCAGGTACCGGCGCACTGTTCCGGAGTCAGTAGAGTAGTAGATCTTTGGGAGACTTTGAGGTATTTCTGCAACGTCCGCAAAGCTTCCGAGTCCCCCTCCTATCTTAGCATAGTTATAGTTCGTATATGAGACAACACTTTTATTTCAAGTTTTGCACATTGAGCCATAGAGATTAGCTTGTGATGTTTTAGATATTCCGGGTCTGGGCGAACTAAGATGTAAATGCCGAGCGGCATTGAGTATTAGTATTGTTTTATGTTATTTTTCTCTTTTCTGCCTCGTGTACTCTTAATTCACTTGAATGTTTAGCCTTACCTAGTCGTCTAGACTAGGTGCCGTCACGAACCCGTTCGGAGGGAAAATTGGGTCGTGACAAGTTGGTATCAGAGTGTCTAGGTTCATAGGATTCACAACATCACAAGCTAATTTATTAGAGTCTCGCGGATCCGTGCGGAGATGTTCGTACTTATCTTCGAGAGGCTATGTAACTGTTAGGAACCATCATACTTCTTGGAATCTTTTCTGGTGCCGGCTATTGTTACCAAAAATTCTTAAACTCTATTCTATTCTTGCTTATAGATGGTTCGCACTCGTAGCGGACGTACTGGCGATCAGGCACCCGAGCCCCCAACTAGAGTCACTAGAGGCAGGGGCCGCGCCAGAGGACGAGCACGTGGTGCAGCCCGAGCACCGGCTAGAGCGGAGGTAGAGGATCCCCCAGCAGCCATATTTGGAGGGGCGCCAGAGGTTCCTACTATTACTCCAGCCCTCCAGGAGACTTTGGTCCAGTTCATGAGTGCTTTCAGTACTCTGTCTCAGGCGGGACTACTTCCGATAGCCCCAGCTACATCCCAGGTCGGGGGAGGGACACAGGCTCCCGCAACCTGTACTCCTGGGCATAGGGTTCACATGGGGCACGTTCCAGAGTATATCCCTATGCCTCCAGCAGCTCCAGTTCAGCATGAGGCTAGAGCAGCTGCATCTGAGTCCGAGCAGCTCCGTCTTGAGAGGTACAAGAAGTACCACCCACCTGAGTTCAGCGGATTAACTTCAGATGACGCTCTGGGTTCTTTTGAGGAGTGTCATCGCATTCTCCGCACAATGGGTATCGTGGAGACGAGTGGGGCTCATTAGTTGTTTTCCAGCTGAGGGGAGCAGCTTATCAGTGGTGGCGTGCTTTTGAGTTGAGCAGTCCGGACGAGGCAGCTTCACTTACTTGGGCTTAGTTCTCAGAGATGTTCCTACTTGAGTTCGTCCCTCAGAGCCTCAGGGATGCTTGGCATGCAGAGTTTGAGCGGTTACGCCAGGGTACTATGACTGTGTAAGGGTACGCAGTTCGATACAGTGATTTGGCTCGCCATGCCCCAGCTTTGGTTTCCACCGTCAGAGAGAGAGAGTTCGTTGTTTCATTGAGGGGCTCCACCGTAGTATTCGGACCAGCATGGCTAGGGAGCTGGAGACAGATATCACTTACCAGCAGGCCGTGAGCATTGCCCGGAGGATTGAGAGTATGTTAGCCCGGGATAGGGAGGAGAGAAAGGCCAAGAGGTCTCGAGAGACGGGTCACCTTTCAGGAGTTTGTGCACCTGCAGCACGCTTTGGTAGGGGTTTTGTCCAGCAGCCAGCGGTATTCCAGCTCCTTCTAGACCTCAGGGCCTTATTATGCACCACCAATATCTCAGGTGCCTTCAGCTCGAGGTGCTTTTACCGGTCAGTCCAGCAGCCCAGTTTAGAGCCAGCAGCATCCGCCACGCCCTCAAAGGGGTTGTTTTGGGTGTGGTGACCCTCGTCATATGATCTGAGATTTCCCCAGAGCTAGGAGGGGTGCACCACCTCAGTCATATCAGGTTCCACGTCTTCCACCAGGCCCCCCTGCTATTCTTCCAGCCCCAGATGCTACCCCACCATCTCAGGCATCTCGAGGTGGAGGTCGGGGAGGAAGAGGTCGCCCTAGAGGGGGAGGTCCGGTCAGATACTATGCCCTTCCGGCCCAATCTGAGGCCATTGCTTCGGATTTAGTTATTACAGGTATCGTCCCAGTCTGTCATAGGGATGGCTCGATATTATTTGACCTAGGGTCTACATATCCATACGTGTCTTCTTACTTTGCTTCACATTTGGGGATATCTCGGGATTCTTTGAGTTCCCCCGTATATGTTTCTACTCCAGTGGGAGATTCTCTTGTTGTGGACCGTGTGTATCAGTCGTGCTTGATTTCTATTAGTGGTTTTGAGACCAGGGCTGATTTACTATTACTTAGCATGGTAGACTTCGATGTCATATTGGGTATGGATTAGTTATCTCCCCACTACATTATTCTTGATTTTCATGCCAAGACCGTGACGCTGGCTATGCCAGGATTGCCGAGGTTGGAGTAGAGAGGTTCATCAAAGTATACTCCTCGTCGAGTTATTTCTTTTCTTAAAGCTCAGCGGATAGTTGCAAAGGGGTGCGATGCATATTTGGCTTATGTGAGGTATGTTAGTATTGAGACCCCTACAGTTGAGTCAATCCCAGTTGTGAGGGACTATCCTGACGTTTTTCCAGCTGATCTTCCGGGTATGCTACCCAACAGAGACATTGATTTTTGCATTGATTTGTTGTCGGGCACTAAGCCCATTTCCATTCCTCCCTATCGCATGGCTCCTCCTGTGTTAAAGGAGTTGAAGGAGCAGTTGCAGGAGTTGCTTGACAAAGGTTTGATCAGGCCCAGTGTATCACCTTGGGGTGCTCAGATGTTATTTGTGAACAAAAAAGATGGTTCGATGCGTATGTGCATCGACTACCGACAGCTGAATAAGGTGACAGTGAAGAACAGGTACCCATTGCCCAGCATTGTTAATTTATTTGACCAGTTACAAGGTGCTAGGGTGTCCTCCAAGATTGATCTTCGTTCGCGTTATCATCAGTTAAAGATTCGGGAGTCGGATATCCCGAAGACTGCATTCAGGACCAGATATGGCCACTATGAGTTCCTTGTTATGTAATTTAGGCTGACCAATACCGCAGTAGCCTTCATGCACCTGATGCACAACATATTTCGACCGTATCTTGATACTTTCGTCATTGTATTCATTGACAACATCCTGGTATATTCTCAGTCCCAAGAAGACCATGAGCAGCACTTGAGGACCGTGCTTCAGACCATGAGAGAGAAGTAGTTGTACGCCAAATTCACTAAGTGTGAATTTTGGCTTGATTCTGTGGCATTCTTAGGCCATGTGGTATCTTCGGATGGGATCAAGGTAGATCCGAAGAAGGTGGAGGCAGTGCAGAGTTCTCCTAAGCCGTCTTCAGCTACTGAGATTCGCAGTTTCCTCGGTTTGGCCGGGTATTATCGCCGTTTTGTGGAGGGATTTTCATCCATTTCAACACCTATGACCAGACTGACCCAGAAATGTGCACCTTTTATATGTACTGAGGAGTGTGAGGAGAGCTTTCAGAAGCTCAAGAGAGCCCTGACTACAACTCCAATGTTGGTATTACCTACAGGTTCGGGGTCCTATACAGTCTATTGTGACGCTTTGAGGATTGGCCTAGGAGCGGTGGTTATGCAGGACGATAGAGTGATTGCCTACGCATCTAGACAGTTGAAGGTTCATGAGAAGAACTACCCTGTGCATGATCTTGAGTTGGAAGCAATTGTTCACTCCCTGAAGATATGGCGTCATTATTTATATGGTGTTCCCTGTGAGGTATTCACGGATCACCGGAGTTTGCAGCACATATTCAGGCAGAAAGAACTCAATTTGCGCCAGCGTAGGTGGTTGGAGTTGCTCAAGGATTATGACATCACTATATTATACCACCCGAGGAAGGCCAATATGGTGGCCGACGCCTTGAGTCACCGGGCAGAGTGTTTGGGTAGTTTGGCATATCTTCGTGCAGCGAAGAGGCTCTTAGCCTTGGATGTTCAGTCCCTAGCCAGTCAGTTCGTAAGGCTGGTTCTTTCTGAGCCTCACCGGGTATTTGCTTGCGTTGTTGCTCGATCTTCTCTTTATGACCGTATTCGAGAGCGCCAGGATAATGATCCCAACCTTCGGGCTCTTCAGGATAGAGTCCGGCAGGGTGATGCCAGGGATGTGATCGTAGGTGATGACGGCGTGATAAGGATGCAGGGCCTAATTTTTGTGCCCAACGTAGATGGACTTCGGGAGTTGATTCTTGAGGAGGCCCATAGCTCGCGGTTTTTATCCGGGTACCGCGAAGATGTACCAGGATCTGAGACAGCACTATTGGTGGCGGAGGATGAAGAATGATATATCAGAGTTTGTAGCCAAGTGTCTCAACTGTCAGCAAGTCAAATGTGAGCATCAGAGACCGGGAGGATTACTTCAGCAGATTAGGCTTCCAAAGTGGAAGTGGGAGCGAATCACCATGGACTTTCTGGTTGGACTTCCTCAGACTTTGGGGAAGCATGATGCTATTTGGGTGATTCTGGACCGGCTCACCAAATCAACCCACTTCATTCCAGTGTTGACTACATATTCCTGTGAGAGGTTGGCCTAGATCTACATTCGGGAGATAGTCCGGTTGCACGGTGTACCAGTATCTATTATATCATATCGAGGTCCTTAGTTCACCTCGCACTTCTGGAGAGCCTTGCATAGTGAGTTAGGTACCCAGATTGACCTTAGTACAGTATTTCACCCCAGACAGACGGGCAGTCCGATCGCACGATTCAAATTCTGGAGGATATGCTCCGTGCTTGTGTGATAGATTTCGGAGGGCCTGGGGATAGATTCTTTCCTCTTGCGGAGTTTTCTTTAAACAACAGTTACCAGTACAACATTCAGATGACACCGTTCGAGGCTTTGTACGGTAGGCGGTGTAGGTCTCTAGTGGGATGGTTTGAGCCGGGCGAGGCCCGATTATTGGGTACAGATTTGGTCAAAGATGCCATAGGCAAGGTGAAGGTAATCCAGGAGAGACTTCGCACAGTCCAGTCCAAACAGAAGAGTTATGCGGACTGGAGAGTTCGGGACTTGGCATTTATGGTAGGTGATCAGGTTTTGCTTCGGGTATCTCCTATGAAAGGCGTCATGAGATTCGGGAAGAAGGGTAAGCTGATTCAGAGGTTCATTGGCCCTTTTGAGGTGTTGCAGCGGGTTGAGGAGGTTGCTTATGAGCTAGCCTTGCCTCCAAATCTGGCAGGAGTTCATCTGGTATTCCACGATTCCATGATCCGGAAGTATCACAGGGACCCGACCCATGTTTTGGATTTCAACTTAGTCCAGTTGGACAAGGATCTATCATATGTTGAGTAGCATGTAGCTATATTGGACAGGCAGGTCAGGAGGCTCAGATTGAAGAATATTGCCTTAGTCAAGGTTCAGTGGAACAGTCATCCGGTCAAGGAGGCGACTTGGGAGACCGAGCAGGATATGCGGAGTCAGTACCCTCATCTTTTCACAGCTTCAGGTATGTTTCTATACTCGTTCGAGGACGAACGATTTTCTTAAGAGGGGGAGAATGTAATGACCCGGTCGATCATTTTGAGAGTTAGCGCCCCGATCCCCTAATAACTGCTTCTCCTATGCCTTACTATGTTAATGTAACTTGTCAGAGCATTGAGCGGTGAAATTCGGAGTGATTTTGGTCATATAGTCCTTTAAGGTGAATTTTAACCTTAGAAATTGGGCTGTAGCTAGATCTGTGTGAAGACAGATCCGGAATAGAATTCTGTCAACTCCGTTAACTCCATTGAGTGATTTCGGGGTTAGGAGCATGTTTAGAATGTGTTTTCGAGGTCAGGTGTAGATTTAGGCTTGAATTCGCGGAAGTTAGAATTTCTGCGATTTCGGCTGATAGGTGAAATTTTGATATCGGACTCGGAATGGAATTCTGAAAGCGACAGCAGGACCGAAATGTCATTTATTACTTGTGTGCAAAATGTGAGGTCTTTCGGATGAGTTTTGACGTGTTTTGGCGTCGAATGTGAATTTTTGGAAATTCCTAAGTTCTTAGGCTTGAATCTATGCATTATTGATGATTTTGATGTTATGGGATGTGTTTTTTAAGGCCCGACCAAGTTTGAATAAGGTATTCGGGTCATTTGGGAAGTTTGGTTGAGGTCCTGGGGGCCTCGGGGTTGTTTCGGAGTATAGGTAACGTTTTCTAATCCTAATTCATTGTTAGACCATTAACCCACATCATTTTCCTTAATCTAATTCACAAAATGGGTGAAAACCCATGGAAACTTGATTAAACTCCCCCAACCAAAAATCTGAGAATTTAGGGAGTTTTTGACATCGGATTTCGATGATTCTTGTTCGGGTGAGTTCGTGAGTGAATGGGTGTCCGGAAAAAAATATAACTTTATCTGATTCCGTGACGTGAGCCCGAGGGGCGTTTTAGTCAAAATTTCTAATTTCGCGTATTAGCTTCGAATTAATTAGTTATTGTGATTTCTTGAAATGATATTTACCTTATGCAATCAAATTGAATAGATTTGGGCCACCCGGAGTTGGATACTCGTGGCAAGAGCGTGATTATTGGTTGATTAGCACCGTCGAGGTAAGTGGCTTGCCTAATTCTGTGTTGGGGAATTTTCCTTAGGCATTTATAACTTTATTTTTATATAAAAACCCCGTGTACGTGAGGTGACGAGTACGTGCACGTGATATTTTCACCAATTCCATTGTTTCCTTCTATTACATACTTCATCTTCAATTTCTATTATTCCCGTTATTGGTTTAACTAAGTAGTGACTTAAGATTTTATCAAGTCAAACAATTTTACCTGGTTTTCCACTCGTTACTATTACTTGAAACTGGTTTAAGTACTTTACTCTATATTTGCCAACTGTTTTTCCTAAACTTTTGAATTACGCTATGTCTGAAATACGCCTCGCATTTCATATTTACATTGGGACTGCGGGCTATGACCTGAGACTTTCCCTTGCATTGTATTGCATATTTACACCGGAATTGCGGGCTATGACCTGAGAATTTCCCTTGCATTGTATTGCATATTTACATTGGGACTGCGGGCTGAGACTTGAGACTTTCCCCTGCATTGCATCACATATTTACATTGGGACTGCGGGCCGAGATCTGAGACTTTCCTTTGCATTGCATTGCATATTTACATTGGGACTGCGGGCTGAGACCTGAGACTTTCCCTTGCATTGTATTGCACGACTATCTACTGATTTATATGTTGTGCGGAACTGAGATTTAATACATTCGTTCTTTCCGGTTCACTTTACTTCCCGTTAATTATTACTGCTTTACTTAACTGTTAATTATATCTGTTTATTTTTTTGCAAACTCAGTAGAGCCGCAACCTGACCTCGTCACTACTTGACTGGGGTTAGGCTTGGCACTTACTGCGTACCGAATGTGGAGTACTCACGCCCTTCTGCGCATGTTTTTCCCATGTGCAGATCCAGGTAGCGGCGCATTGTTCCGGAGTCAGTAGAGTAGCAGATCTTTGGAAGACTTTGAGGTATTTCTGCAGCGTCCGCATAGCTTCCGAGTCCCCCTCCTATCTTAGCATAGTTATAGTTCGTATATGAGACTACACTTTTATTTTCAGTTTTGTACATTGAGCCATAGAGTTTAGCTTGTGATGTTGTAGATATTCCGGGTCTGGGGCGAAGTAAGATGTAATGTCGAGCGGCATTGAGTATTAGTATTGTTTTATGTTATTTTTCTCTGTTCTGCCTCGTGTACTCTTAATTCACTTGAATGTTTAGGCTTACCTAGTCGTCTAGGCTAGGTTCCATCACGAATCCGTTCGGAGGGAAAATTGGGTCGTGACAGACAATCTTTTTGAAATGGAGGGAGTAGTATATTAGTGTAGACCTTTAGTAGTTTAGGTAGCATAAATTGAAATTTAAAAAAAAAATTGAAAAGATTTTTCAAACGATTGATATCCTAGATAGCTTTCTAGAGGGGTTAAAGTCTAAGAAAAACTTCAAAAATATGTCCTTTTATATTCTTTTGATAGTAATAATTCCCCTTGATTTTTCTTCGTGCCTCGGTGCCTTTTTAAGGGATATAACTTGATCCGGCTAACTTTCTTATTTATAGAGTGAAGTATAATTTCGAAAATAAGATGGATAGGTAATGATGTGATTCATAAGTGCCTTTTAACTTGTTTGACAGTAGCATATTTAGGTAATGACATGTGTATTATCTTTCATATGTGTTAAAAATTTTGATGACGCCTTTAGGAATTGGATAACACGTTTTGTGACGCCTATGGATCATTTTCTTGACTTATATTCACTTTGTGCTTTATGCTTAATGTCTCATGATTATGTGAATTTGCTTTGATCTAATATTCAGAATGAGACCATTCTTAATGTGATGACCCAACCAGTCATTTTGAGAATTTGAATTCCGTTCAGCTGCTGGAAGTCATGAGTAGGTTCATACGATGTATTATGACTTGTGTGAATTGTCGATTTTGGTTTTCAGGTGATTTGGGATGGATTTGGAAGAATGATTCTCAACTAGGAAGCTTTAAGTTGGAAGAGTTGACCAAGTTTGACTTTTATGTAATTGACCTCATATTGGAGTTTTGATTATTCTAGAAGATCCGGATGGTGATTATGGACTTGGTCTTATGCCCGGATTTGCATTTGGATGTTTCTTGAAGGTTTTAGCGTCAATTGGCATAAGTTGGAAACTCGAAGGTTGGAAAAGTCCATAGGTTTGACGGGGAGTGATCTTTGATTATATCGGTTTTGGAGTTAGGTTCCGGGAATTGTAATAGCTTTGTTATGTCATTTAGGACTTATGTGCAAAATTTTAGGTCATTCCGGGTTGATTTGATATGGTTCGGCACGAGTTTTGGAAGTTGAAAGTTCAAAAGTTCATAAACTTTGATTTGAGGCGTGATTCATGTTTTTGATGTTATTATGTGAGATTTGAGGCACCGAGTAGGTCAATGTCGTATTTTAGGACATGTTAGCATGTTCGGACGGGGTCCCGAGAAGCTCGGGTGAGTTTCAGATAAGTTTCGTATCATTTCCATATTCATTGGCACTCCTAATTTCTGGTGTTTCAGATCTTCTTTGCGATCGCGAAGATTGAGTCGCGATCACGTAGTATATTATATGACGTGGGTTTTTCCTTCATCGCGTTCTCAACTTGGTACTCGTGTACGTGTACCTTTGTGAGTCTTGTGCATCGCGTTCGCGTCAGTGGGATCACATTTGCATAAAGTTGAGTTTAGGAGCTGGTAGTTGGAGGAAATGTCTTCGTGTTCGTGAAGTAATAGCCACATTTGCGAAGGTTTGGATTTGTTGGGCATCGCATACGCGAGCTATATGCCGTGAATGCATAGAGTCTTTGTGGCGGTGGGTTTTTGTTCATCACAAACGCGAGGGTCCTTCCACATTTGTGAAGAGTATACCTGGCGCAGACCTTTAAGTATTCTATTTCGGACCTTTGAGTTATTTTATCATATTTGGAGTTGGGGAGCTCAGATTTGGGTGATTTTGTAGGCGATTTTCACCACATGGATTGGGGTAAGTGTTTTCTACTCGGTTTTGATTATATACTGTGATTCCATATTTATTTTTTGCATTTGATGGATGGTTTCAAAAGAGAAATTTGAGGTGTTTGTCTAAACTTTCCTAACGTGAATTTTCGAGTTTTGAACAACGATTCACAATCAGAAATGAGTGAATTAAGTATGTTTTGACTTATAATTGAATGTGTTGTCGGAATTTATAATTTGTCGGGTTCCGAGGTGCGGGCTTGGGGTTGTCTTTTTGGTTGACTTTGAGAATTTTATTAAATATTAAATCTTTATCGTTTGGGTTTATTTTCTTTGGTAGTGATTGATGACTTTGAGTTGCTTTTGGCTAGTTTCATGTAACGACCCGACCGGTCATTTTAAGAATTTAAGCTTCGTTAGGGAGTGTAAGGTCATAAGCAGCCTCACCTTGTGTATATCGACATGTGTGCGTGGTTATATTCAGTTACCGGATAATCCGGAGGCGAATTGGGAGAAAACTTTTAGTTTTAGGAGCTTAAGTGATCAAAGTTGACCGCAGGTTTGACTTTTGTGTAAACGATCTCGGAATGAGTTTTGTCTAATGCCAACGGCTTCGTATGATGATTTTGAACTTAGGCGTTCGTCCGGAATTGGTTTTGGAGGTCCATAGAGTGATTTGAGGTAATTTGGAGAAAGTTAGAATTTCGGCGTTTCCGGCCGATAGGTAAAATTTTGATATCGAGCTCGGAATGCAATTTCGAGAGTGGATGTAGGTCCGTTGTGTCATTTGGGTTTTGTCTGCAAAATTTCACGTTAATCCTGGTTGAATTGTTAGGTTTCGACGTGAGTCTTGATATTTGAAGCTTTGAAAATTCCTAAGTTTGATTTTTTGTTTGATTCGTTGTTTTATGTGTTTTGAAACCTCGAGCGAGTATGTGTTAGGTTATATGACTTTTGTGTGGTTGGACGGGGTCCCGGGGGCCTCGGGTGTGTTTTGGATGGGTGTCGGGTCCATTTTCCTTATTTTTGAACAACTGAAATTTCCTTCTGGTTTCCTTTTATGTGATCGCATAGGAAGAGTCGCGATCACATAGTGTCTATTTGGGCACCCCAGTTTTTCTTAATCGCGATCGCATAGGAGTAGTCGCGATCGCATAGTGTCTATTTGGGCATCCTAGTTTTTCTTAATCGCGATCGCTTAGTCTACTTCGCGATCGCACAGCTTGAAGACTTCACTCTACGCGATCGCATGCTCATGTTTGCGATCGCAGAAGTATATTTTCCTCTTCTTCGCGATCTCATCTTCACAATCGCGATTGTATAATGTTTTAGCAGTGACCATAGACCTCTTCTATGCGATCGCATCAATTCATTCACGATCGCATAGTACCTTTTTGCCAGCAGCAACTTTCCTCTCCGCGATCGCATCCTTGTGTCTGCGATCGCGATGCTTTAATACTTGGGCAGAACAGTTTTAAACTCAAAAATCGAGGTTTCACCATTTTAAATATATTTTGACTTCAAGAACTCGATTTTGGGCGATTCTTTGAGGGTTTTTCACACAAATCAAATGGGTAAGTGTTCTTCCATTATAATTAATTATATTTCATGAATTAGTTCTTGTTTTTATCATTTAATTTTTGTTTTGGGTTGAGGGAATTGTGGGTTTTGAAAGAAAACTTCTAAAAGGAAATTTCATGATTTGAAAGACCAAATGATATCTTTGATAAATTTAGTATGGGTGAACTCGTATCGGAATGGATAACCAAAATTTAGAAAATTTGTCAGGTTCTGAGGTGCGGGCCCGGGGGTCGACTTTTGGGTCTATTTTTATATATTAGTAAAGATTGAAACTTTATTATTCGGAATCATTCCTTATACGTGATATGTGTGTCTTGAAGTTGTTTTAGTTGATTTTGAGCCGTCCGGAGGACCTTACGCCCGAGAAGTCTACTTTTGAGTATCCAGTTGTCGTCTTTGAGGTAAGTATCTTGCCTAACCTTTTGCGGGGGAACTACCCCCTAGGATTGAGTCTTCTTTGTTGATTGTAGTCCGTGTATGCGAGGTGACGAGTGTGTACTCGGACTTATTTTCTAATAGATGGACCAGATAAGTATGGGATACAAGAGCAGTTAATGGGGGTAACAAGTGAGAGATAAGAACAATTGATTAACACATATGAGAAAGCAAGAGAGAAAATTAACAAGGATGCTAACGTAACAAGTATAAATGCGATCAATGTATGTAATGGCACGGCATCACCTTTCGTGCTTTTACTCTCTTCCTCACAATGCAATGTATGGTATAAGATAATATAAATCATGGCACAGCATCACCCTTCGTGCTTTTACTCTCTTCCTCACAATGCAATGTATGGTATAAGATAATATAAATCATGGCACAGCATCACCCTTCGTGCTTTTACTCTCTTCCTTAGAATGCAATGTATAATGTGAGGCAATATAAATCATGGCACGGTATCAACCTTCGTGCTTTTAATCAATGTGAATCATGGCACGACATCAACCTTCGTGCTTTTACTCTCTTCCTCACTATGAATTTTATGACGTAATCAATGTAAATCATGGCACGGCATCACCCTTCGTGCTTTACACTCTTCCTCACCAAAACAATGACAAATCTCAAATGGCAAGGAATGTAGCATACTGGAAATACACATCATAATCACCCAGCAAGGGGAGAATATCAGTCAATATCATAACAATTTCCCGGCAGAGGTCTCAGCTATAACCAATCCTTTCAATTATATCTCTTAACAAATTGGGTCCTCAATCGAACCATCATATCACAAGTTTATCAACAAGGATTTTCAACAAACAATCAACTTCCAAGTAGAAACAATTTTCATAATACAATGAATATAGATAACAAGAATTTCATCAAAATAGACTTACGGCATGCTTGACATACAATGCACAGGTACTCGTCACCTCACCTATGCATTGAACATGATAAACACATAGCACATAGCACACAATACCTATTCCCTCACCAAAGTTAGGCAAGACACTTACCTCGTGTCCAAGAATCACAATTCAAGCCTCTGATACCGCATTTCCTCTCGAATCCAACTACGAATCGATAATATCTAGACATAATGGATTTATTAACATCAATAATTACTCAATAAATCAATTCCAAAGCCTAATTATACATTTTTCTACCATTATTCCAAAAATACTAAAATTCGACCTCGGGCCCGCATGCTCGAATCCCGAAAATTCTCGAAGGAATCACTCACCCATAGCCTAAGGATCATTAATATGAAGTTTCTACTTGAATTCATAGCATTAATTGGATAGTTCATCAAATTCCCAAAAATCCCATCTACTACTCAAAACCTAGATTTTTCTAAGATTTAGTAGTTAATCCCCTTGACAATACATGAATTAAACTAGTAAAATAGAGTGAAATTACTTACCTCTACTGGAAATGGGTCGAGGAATGGTTTCTCAAGCTCTTAGGACCCTTCAATGGAGGTTGGAATGGGTGTAAATGAAGGAAACCCGAGTTTTGACACTTAAATACAGGCTGCCTACAGGGGTTTCTGCACCTACGACCCTGGGACCGCACCTGTGAAGAAATGGCCGCACCTGCGGAAAAGGGTCGAGGGAGCTGGGTTCGCACCTGCGGAGTTGGGGGCTGCACCGGCGGTCCCGCACCTACGGAAAAAGAACCGCACCTGCGGAACCTCCGCACCGGCGAGGCTGGGACCGCAAGAGATATCCCGCACCTGCGGTCACACCAGCAAAAGCTGCACCAACAGTTGTTTTAGCTAGTTTTTAGCCCCGTTGGGGGTCCGGGAGTCACTTGGCCCACCCGAGCGCCCGTCCAAAAAATACCAACAAGTCCCAAATCATTAAACGGACTTTCTCGAGCCCACGGAATACTCAAAACAACGTTAAAACTCAAAATCACACCCAAAAACCCCTAAAATCATAACTTAAGAAACTTCAAGTACTTGATTTTCTAAAAACATGCGTCGGACCGACCTATACGACTCGGAATGACATCAAATTTTGCGGACAAGTCATAAATGATATAACAGAACCATTCCCGGTCTCGAAATCACATTCAGACCTCGATAACATGAAATCACGTTCCAAACCAAATTTCAAATTCTATGAAAATCCTACAAACTTCATTAACTCTCAATTTCCCATTTTTGATCCGAAACCCGTCAAATCAAGTCCGTTCCTTACCAAATTTCACAGATAACTTAAATAACACATATTGAACCTGTTCCAGGCTCCGGAACCATAATACAGGCCTGGCAAGATAGGTTTCACATCGAGGTTCATTTTCATAAGCCTTAATTATTTTCAGAAAAAAATTTCTTTAAAAATTCATTTCTCGGACTTGGGTCCTCGGAATTTGATTTCGGGCATACGCCCAAGTCCCATATTTCCCTACAAACCTTCCAGGACTGCCAGATCACCGGTCCGGGTCTGTTTACAAAAAATATTGACCAAAGTCTGGCCTGCGCACGCACATCGAGGTGAGATTAACGGAGGCTTTCGGGGCCTCAAAACACAGTCATAATTAAGTTTGCATAAGATGACCTTTTGGGTCATCACAATGAGCATGGTTCAAGATGAGTTTATTCTGTAAAGCTAATTGTCTAAGTGAGGTTGGTTATAGCTGATTCCCTTGCCGGGATGATTTGGTTTCTTTGGTTGTGAACTTGAATATATAGAATCATTGCTAGGTTTGCCTTGTTTTCCCCTCGTTATGTTTTTCTCTTTGTGCTTGGAATTCCTTTCAATGGCTACTTCTTATGAGTGAGTTCTTACCATTCTTGTGATTTCATGTCTTTGTATTGATTTGCTCATCGCACCTTGCATCCTGCCATCATTGCTTTTGCGCCTGTTATGGCACTGTATAATGTTTCTATCGCATTCTAATTGTTTTCCTCAGTGGCTACATTGCATATTTAAACTGAGACTACGGATTGAGATCCGGGAGCTTTCCCTCTGTACTGCATTGCATATTTAAATTGGGACTACGAACTGAGATTCGGGAGTTTTCCCCCTGTACTGCATTGCATATTTAATTTGGGACTACGGACTGAGATCCGGGAGCTTTCCCCTTGTACTGCATCGCGTATTTAAATTGGGACTACAGACGAGATTCCGAGAGCTTTCCCCCTGTACTGCATTGCATGACAAATTTTGAGTCACGGACTGAGTTCCGGCGGTTTTATCATTGAGGAGATCTGGATCTATATATATATATATATATATATATATATATATATATTGAAATGTATAGCTGAAAAGCAATTATCTCTAGGAAAAGTTATGTCTGGAGGACTTCTACTCCAAAAGTACATTTGAAAAGTATTTGTCTTGCAGAAAATGATATTTGAAAGAGCAGTATTTGGGAAAGTATATTTGAACACCACGTATTTTGAAGGGACTATGCTTTAAAGACTCCTCTTTATAAAAATATATATAAATATACGTTCAGAGAAAGTATGTTTCAAAGAAGAAATTTCTCTATTCCGAAACGATTAAATCTTTAAAGATTTCGAAATAAACTCACGACTTAAAGGTTTTTACTTGAAGGTTTGACCAGCTTTATTGAGTTTATTGGCTATGGTCTGATGTGAATAAATTGATGCAGTGCTGAGTTGCTAGTGTTTTATTGGGTTGTGATTCCCGACATTTTTCTTGCATTCTTTCCATTCTCTTTGCGTATTTCTATTATGATATGTGTTGATCGTAATTGCTGAGTTTTCTTCCGTATTATTCTATCGTACCGTTAATTGTATCGGAAAATCTTTAGACTGTTATTATGTTTCAGTCATTCTTATTTTTATGCCTTTTACTTGATAGACAGTGGTGTCTTGACTAGTCCTCGTCACTACTCCACCGACCACTGTGGTGTGCTCATACTACACTTCTAGATCCAGGTATCTATTGTTAGTAGTTGTGCGGGTTCATTGACGAGGAGACTCAATGTAAACTTGCTGCTGCATTCGCAGGCTTCAGAGTTACCTTCCTGTTATTTCAACTTTCTTTACTTATTTCTAGACAGTTGTATTTAGATTCGATAGAAAGATTTCGTAGAGCTTATGAATTGTATTTACCGGGTTTTGGGGAAAATGTAAACTTAGTCAAGATTTCTATTATCGAGATTGTTAAAGTTCTTTTATTATTGTCATTGTGGTTAAATATTAGTATTACCTAGTCCCTAAGACTAGGTGCCATCACGGTACCCAACCGAAGGAAATTTGGGTCGTGACATTTCAAGCTGTTTAGAGTTTGATTTGCGCGGGATTGCAATTCTAGAGTGTTGTTTGGCTTGCTCGATATTGTATTTGGCTTGTTCGGTATTGTATTTGGATTGTTCGAGGTATGTAACATATCTAAACATGGATTTGAGGGTATTTAACCAAGGGAATTATGTTATAAGAGACGTATTGGGGTGATGCACATGCTACGTTACTAGCGTGTTGGCGTGCATCGAAGTAATGATGATTCAAGTTGACTAGTAGACTATGACCGGACTTGTTTTGTTTTTACATCTTATTCCATCCATGTAATTCCTACTTGTTAGAGTAATTGAGCTATGATTCATGTTATAAATCATGTTTAAGCTCTGTGCATGTTCAATTGAGACCTAATGAGGCTATTTCTATTGGTTTGAGTTATTTTCTTTAGCTGTAATTATACACTCAGTCATAATTCTTCATTTTCATATCATATCTCAGTCTCTGTTTATCATACGTTGTTACATTACATGTCATCATTGTTTGGGCTGTGTGATAATAGATTGTGAGCCCTTGAAACTTGAGAGATTGATGACTGAGGTGGGCCTGAGAGCCATGTTGGGAGTGTTATTGTGGATGTGTTGCACGCCGCAGTAGGCCTCATAGGATTTTGATCATCACTTGGGCAGGATCCACTCCTCGGGAGTCAGACATAATAATAGTGAGTGCAGGCACAATGAAATATATATATACACGTGCTTTGGTAAGGGGCTTACGAGGGAGGCACTCGTACAGTGCAAAGTGATTGTGTGTGTGTGTGTTTAAGTGGGCACTTGAGACAGAGAGCTCGAATATGTTGAGAGTGAGAATACCTGGGGACATCACTGTAAAATCATTCATTTGACATGCATACTTGGCATGTAGTTATAGAGATACATTTCCTCATGCTAGACGGTAAATGGTAGTTGATGACTTGACATGTATATTGACATGTAGGCATAGAGATGTACTTTCCTCATACTAATTGGTAAATGGAAATTCTTATATTGTGAATTGGAAATGTAGTTCTATTAATAAACTATTGTTTAGTTTATTTTCAGTTGTAATATCTGGACTTGAGTGTTATACATGGAAAGCATGTCTACTTTTCCGTAACTGTGAATAAGCCGAGCATAATATCTTTTGAGCTATTACTTTTACTGCCTCCACTATACTATTATGAGTTAATATTGGCTATTGGTGTTGGATACTAACCTTCATCCGAGCTCTTCATTGCTTTCAACCTAAGGTTAGGTTTGTTATTTATTGAGTACATGTGGTCGGTTGTATTCACACTACACTTCTGCACTTTATGTGCAGATTTTGGAGATGATGTTGTTGTGTATGGGGGGAGCTGGCATTGGAGATGTACATGCGTTCCGGTTATAGCTACCTATTGTTCGTGGCAACTTTAGATTTATAAATTTGTTTATGTATATTTCAAACTAATGACGTATTTATTTCATACCAGCTTTGTAAATTCTATTTCTTAGAAGCTCATGACTTGTACTCCCAATACTTGGGATTTTTTTTAGAAAGCTCAGTTATTTAATTTATTGATTCCTATTATCCTATTTGGGTTGTGTTGTCTATCTCTTGTCTTACCTAGAAAGTTGGGTTAGGTTCAATCATGACTAGCTGAATTTTGGGCCATGACCAACTGGTATCAGTTCTCTAGGTTCATAGGATCTACGAGTCATGAGAAAATATCTAATATCGTCTTGTGGATAGGCATGATGACGTCCAGTCATATCTTCGAGAGGCTACAGGGCATCTAGGATAAGCTTCTCATCTTTCTTTTATTATCGTGTGACATTGATTCTTCTTGAAGCATACCTTTTTGAATTGCTTCCACTTACTAGTATGTGTATGTGAGCGCTCAAAATCAATTGTACATCGATGGCTTGTGAATCCATGGATGAGGTACGAGATGTGTTTTCTGTCTTTTTTTATGGGCTAGCTTGGAGGACTTGAGGCTCGGGTTGGACCATAGCTTGAGCTCGGTGGTTTTAGTTGTGAAAATATGTATTTTTGGGCTTCTATGTCCGGTTCTATCCCTAGGAGAGGAATTAATGACTTGGTGAGTGGTTGGATAGCTATATGACGAATATGAGGTTGTTGCGAGATGTGTTCAAATGCTTTTGATGTGGTGAGAAAGGTTGCTTGGGATGTGAAAATGTCACGACCCAAATTCCCAACCTTAGGAATCGTGATGGCGCCTAACACCACAGTTGCTAGGCAAGCCAATGTTAGAGTTCGATTAACTAATTTCCCTTGATTATTTACTTAAGCACAAATAAATAAATTTAAAAAGTAAGCTTAATTTAAATGATTTCCAATGAACACTTCAAATATAAAATAATACGCAATTAAATAAACTGAGTCACGAGCTAATTATATAAATAACTCTAAGACTACCCCCAGGGTCTGGTGTCACAATTCACGAAGTTCTAAGACTACTACAAATAACGGGCTGAAAGAAATAATATAACTGTTTTGAGAAATATAAAACAGTCTCTATGAACTAAGAGATGACTCTCGGGATCTGCGAACGCCAGCAGATATACCTCGTGTCTCCGGATAATGGATAGTTGCTACTAAAAATCTCTACTGCGGGTCGGTACCTGGATCTGCAGAAAAGAGTGAAGAGTGTAGTATCAGTACAACCGACCCGATGTACTGAGTAAGTACCGAGCATAACCTTAACAAGTAGTGACGAGGCTAAGGCGGGGCAATTTTAACATATCCTGTGACAATGTATATATATAAAGCAATAAAACAATTCTACACAAACCAGAAAAAAGATAAACTACAACAATAAATAAAATAACTCAATCGCCTATTCCAGGCCTCAGCTGTAACCAAGGTCTCACATGAATTTCCCAAAGTTCCAAACTTCACCTTAAAATAACCAAAGGTGCATAATATGAGAAACAATAGAGTAAAACAGTAAATTTTCCAAATCTGTAAGCTTCAATCCTTGAGTTTCAGAACCAGTAAAATATCATTGAAATTCAGTAAAATACAAGTATCCTCCCTTATCATAGTCAAATATCCACCCTTATCACAGTCATATATATTTCCCCTGTCCACCCTTATCACAGTCATATATATTTCCCCTGTCCACCCTTATATATATCCCCTGTCCACCCTTATCACAGTCATATATATTTATTTATTTATCAAAACTTTCACAATTCAGGCCAAGCCTTTCACGATAATTTTGTCTCAACAGTCATAAACAATAAACGGTAGTTCTCACAAACTTCATAAATAATATCTCAAAATGAACCAACAGGAATATATGTAAATATCGTAACACTGTCATCCATCTCAACCTTTATGTACCATAACAAAATCAAGGGAACATCCAACACCTTTAACATGCGTGCAACAATTGTTTAACCAAAGAATTAGATCCTTTGACCAAAGCTATTTTTAGGATGAACACAGTTTTCTGATAATCAGGGAAATAATGATAATTACGAATGAGTAAGTAAATAGACAATAATAAGATGCACGAAAAAGTAAAGTGTATCATGTTCGCGGTGCGGATGCCCTTTACAAGTTATATTTTATTCCCTTATATAGGGAATTCCTTAATATAACGTCTACCTCTTGCAATGATAGCTCATTAATAACTAATTATTACATTAATGTAACCTTACAATGAATAACCGTAACTGTTGCGTGAAGGTTGTGTAACATGTGGATCATTAATTGAAGATCTTTGAATCTACCCGTAGCTCTGTCCGGATTCATTCTGATTGTGTCTCTTCCTTGTTTCAATCAGGTTGAGTTTCCCGTAGCTGATTACCCTGTAGGTATATTGTGTCGTGCCTCTTTGGCCCGTACCTTTTTATAGAAGCCAGTCCAGTTGTCATGTTTTTATTGCTCCACGTAACTGGCTGAGTCATCAAGTCTTTTTTTAAGCAATCCACTAGGCATAGCCTTGGGCTAGGTTTTATTTATAGTAAAAGCGAAAAAACACAAAAAGTGTCATGTTGTCCTACTATGAATAGGACTATAAAAATGTAATTACATCACACCTATTATCATAATTGGGCTTGTCACACCCAATCATGATATCACATATGTTGCTGCTAACTAAAACTAGCCTAGGTACGTTCTCCATAAAACTTGCACTGCCTAGTCTTGTTTCCTTCATCTTAGCCATCATTTGTTTGCATGTATAGCCAAGTCCAGTATGTTGAGCACGAGTGCTCCAGTTCATCAACAAATGATCCACCTTTATCCCTGGGTGATGTCGAGTCCAGTCGTGAGGAGTGTGACCAGTATCCTCCCTCTTCCATGTGTTGTATAGTTAAGTCTTGTACCTGCATAGTACAAAACTTGCTTCCTCGCAATATCAATTCTCATGATGAGCAACATTTGTGTGATCATTTGTTGTTTGTGATGAGCTGCGTATATTGTCCATCCTAAGTTTGTTTTCAATCCTGTGTGGCCTATTTCTTGATGTATTGAAAAAGTGGTATGTATCACACTATCGTTTTTGTATGCCAAAGACCACATTCCCTTGTTGTTGACCGTAATTGTTTTAAGCAGTATAAGGGAGCATGAGACGTCTTCTCTCTTCCTTTGTGTACTATCCATGAGACCTAGGTTGGGTGTGTATTTATTGTTCCAAGGGCAATATATATGACAGTTGTCATGCCATTGTACCCATATGTGTGCATCCCAACCTATAAAACTCCATGTAGCCATCCTTGTCATGCTTGTGCCTACCCTTGTGTCCCCCCAGTGGAATGAGTACATAGCACTAATACCACCAACTGGGAGTTGTACAAGAGGTAGGGAATGACCACATTAACGTCTTCTGCAAAATGAACAAACTAGGTTAGTAAAAAAATGAACTGCATGCTCTCTTCCCTTAGGATTTGAGCATGAAATTCATTAGTGAGCCCGGATTTCTTCCACCCTTTTTTGATGTTGTCTTGTTTTACTGCTCCATGAGAACTTAACCTCATTCTTCTATCTTCCCTATTTCGATTAGGCAGTCTAGGCAGTGATCCTCTTCGTTCCTTTGCTTTCACTTGTTTCCCATTTCTCTTCTGGGCAACTCCCTTTTGTAGTGTCCTTGTTTTTGTTGTTGTCTTCTTCTATTGTATAGCTCCCAATTCTCCCCTGAATTCCTTGTATTTGCCTGGCTTCCTGTACCCCACTCATTCCCATTCCGTCCATAGCTGCCTTTTGCTTCTAATTCATGTTGTCTAATTCTTCTAGACAGCATTTTTTTGAATCCTTTGTTGTACCATTTCAGACCTTCTAATTCTACTCTATGAAATTGCCCAATTCTCTTAGACTTTCTAGGCTTATTATCTTGATTTTTCTGGTTTTTTCTCCTCCTCACATCTATGTTATCGCCTACCTTGACTGTCCTTCCAGTGGAATGAGTGCTAGGTACTAATACCACCACATGGAATTCTGTCAAGGCAAAGGACAATACCATTGTAGCTGTACCTGCAAAACAAACAACAAAGTTAGTGAAAATTTGGACAACCATTGTCACGACCCAATTCTCCCTCCGACTGGGTCTCGTGATTGCACCTAGTCTAGAAGATTAGGTAAGCCTATTTGTTCAACAAGAATTTAAGATAACAAGCGAAGACAGTAATAAAATGAACCTAAGCCATAGTAATACTCTACGCCGCTTGGCGTTACAGTTTTCTATACCCAAGACCCGGAGTATCATCAATACATCACAAGCTGACTCTATGTCTCAATATGTACAACTGGAAAGAAACGAAAGTATAGGCTCATCTACAAGTGCTAACTACACTAATATAGGAAAGGGACTCGGAGATCTGCGGACGCTGCAGATTATACCTCAAGTCTCCTGGCACTAGCTGCTGGCTAGAGGTGATACTGCGTACTGGAACCTGGATTTGCACATGGGAAAACATACGCAGAAGGGCGTGAGTACTCCACATTCGGTACTCAGTATATGCCACGGGTAACCCCAGTCAAGTAGTGGCGAGGTCAGGTTGAGGCCCTACCGAGGTTTGCAAAATAACAGATATAGTGAACAAGTAAGTAAAACAGGTAATAATTAACAGAAATTCTAAGTAAAGACTAGCAAGAAAAGGTATAGATAAATGCTCAGATCAACGCAATGTATGTATAAATCTCAATAAGAAAGAAAAGGCACAAATGCAATGCAGTATGAGTGAAAGGATCAGATCTTTGCCCGCAATCCCTATGTATGCAACGCAGTAAAAGGGAAAGGCTCAGGTCTCTACCCGCAATCCCAATGTATGCAATGCAGTATGAGGGAAAGGCTCAGGTCTCTGCCTGCAATCCCTATGTATGCAATGCAGTATGAGGGAAAGGCTCAGGTCTCTGCCTGCAATCCCTATGTATGCAATGCAGTATGAGGGAAAGGCTCATGTCTCTGTCCGCAATCCCTATGTATGCAATGCGGTATGAGGTAAAGGCTCAGGTCTCTGCCCGCAATCCCTATGTATGCAATGCGGTATGAGGTAAAGGCTCAGGTCTCTGCCCGCAATCCCTATGTATGCAATGCAGTATGAGGGAAAGGCTCAGGTCTTTGCCTGCAATCCCTATGTATGCATTATGAGGGAAAGGCTCAGATCTCTGCCCGCAATCCCTATGTAAATACGTAATATAAGGTAAATCTCAAAATAGCGTAGTTTAAAGGTTTTAAGAAAATCAATTAGAAATTCCGGAGTAAAATCCTTAAATTAGTATCAAATAGTAGTAACGATTGAAAAACCAATTAGAAATCAATTTACCATAGTAAAATCCTAAGTTATTATGAAGTTCAACCGATAACCGTAATAATAGAATTGAAGATGAGGCATTGTGTAATATGGAACTTCTTTTGAAAATATCCTGTGCACGCGCTCGTCACCTCACGTGCACGGGGTTTTATAGCAAAAATCAGTTAAAAATGCCTAAGGGAAATTCCCCAACACAGAGTTAAGCAAGCCACTTACCTCGACTGTGCAAATCAATCAATAATCACGCTCTTGCCACGAGTATCCAACTTCGACTGGCCAAATATATTCAATTCAATAGTATAACGTAAATATAAATACAAGAAATCAAATAACTAGTTATTTTGGAACTAAAACGCGAAATTTGAAAATTTGACCAAAACGCCCCTCAGGACCACGTCTCGGAATCGGGTAAAACTTATATTTTCTGAACCCTTATTCACTCACGACTCTAACCATATGAAAATCTCTCAAATTGGAGGTCTAATACCCAATCAAAACCCCAAAAATCGGTCTAGGATGTTTCTTCCAATTTTCCCCAATTTTAACTCAAAATCTCGAATTTAAGGGTGGAATCGAAGACTAGAATCATGGGAATTAACCTATGATGGTTCGGAATAACATACCCAAAATGCCAAGATGTAAAAGCCTCCAAGAATCGCCTCTCCCGAGCTCTCAAGGTCCAAAAATAGTGAAAATAACATAACCCTCGGTTTTTAGAATTAAGCACACAGGGATTTCGCACCTGCGGTCCATTTCACCGCACCTGCCTCCACCTTCTTTGGATCTACCTTGATCCCATCCAAAGATACCACATGGCCTAAGAAAGCCACAAAATCAAGCCAAAATTCACACTTAGAGAACTTGGCATATAACTTCTTCTCTCTCAAGATCTGAAGCACGGTCCTCAAGTGCTGCTCATGGTCCTCCCGTGATCGAGAGTATACCAGAATCTCGTCAATGAATAAAATGAGGAAAGTATCAAGATGAGGCTGAAATACGATGTGCATCAGGTGCATGAAAGTTGTTGGGGCATTGGTCAGCCCGAATGACATAACAAGGAACTCGTAGAGACCATATCTAGTCCGGAAAGCAGTCTTCGGGATGTCCGACTCCTGAATCTTCAACTGATGATAACCCGAACGAAGATCAATCTTGGAGAATACCCTGGCACCCTGGAGCTGATCAAACAAGTCATCAATGTAGGGCAATGGGTACCTATTCTTCACTGTCACCTTATTCAAATGTATGTAGTCAATACACATCCGCATCGTCCCATCCTTCTTTTTCACAAATAGCACCGGTGCACCCCAAGGTGATACACTGGGCCTGATGAACCCCTTATCAAGCAATTCCTGTAACTATTCCTTCAACTCCTTCAACTCAGAAGGAGCCATGCGATAGGGAGGAATGGAAATAGGTTGAGTGTCAGGCAATAAATCAATGATAAAGTCAATGTCTCTGTCGGGCGGCATACCCGGAAGGTTAGCTGGAAAAACATCGGGATAATCCCTCACAACTGGGACTGAATCAATTGTAGGGGTGTCGACACTAACATCTCTCACATAGGCCAAATAAGCATCACACCCCTTTGCAACCATCCACTGAGACTTAAGAAAAGAAATGACTCAACGAGGAGTATACTCTAGTGAACCTTTCCACTCTAACCTCGTAAATCCTGGCATAGCCAGCTTCACGGTCTTGGCGTGACAATCAAGAATAGCATAGTGTGGAGATAACCAGTCCATACCCAGAATAATGTCGAAATCTACCATGCTAAGTAATAATAAATCAGCTCTGGTCTCAAAACCACTGATAGAAATCAAACACGACCGATATATGCGGTCCACAACAAAAGAATCTCCCACAGGAGTAGAAACGTATACATGGGAACTCAAAGAATCCCGAGATATCCCCAAATGAGAGGTGAAATAAGATGACACATATGAATATGTGGAACCTGGGTCAAATAATACCGATGCATCCCTATTACAAACGGGGAAAATACCTGTGATGACTGAATCTGAAGGAATGGCCTCAAATCGAGCTCGAAGGGCATAGTATCTGGCCTGACCTCCCCCTCTAGGACGACCTCGTCCTCCCCGACCTCCACCTCGAGCTGCCTGAGATGGTGGGGTAGCAGCTGGGGATGGAAGTATGGATGGGGGACCGAGTGGCAGACGTGGAACCTGATAAGTCTCTGGTGGTGCACCCCTCCTAACTCTAGGGCAATCCTTGATCACATGATGAAGGTCACCACATCCAAAACAACCCCTCTGAGGGCGTGATTGTTGTTGCTGACTCTGAACTAGCCTACTGGACTGGCTGGTGATAGCACCTCGAGCAGGAGGCGCCTGAGATATTGGTGGTGCATAATAAGGCTCCCAAGGTCTAGGAGGTGAAGGAATACCACTGGCTGCTAGAAGAGCTGATTGTACCAGGCGACTCACAAAACCCCTACCAAAGGGTGTTGCTGGTGCACGAGCTTTTGAGAAATGACCCATCTCTTGAGACCTTTTGGCCTCTCTCTCCTCTCTGTCCTAGGTAAACATACTCTCAATCTTCCTAGCAATGATCACGGCCTGCTGGTAAGTTATGTCAGTCTCCAACTCCCTGGCCATACTGGTACGAATGCTAGGATTGAGTCCCTCAATAAAACAGTGAATTCTCTCTCTGACAGTAGATACCAAAGATGATGCATGTCGCGCCAAGTCACTGAACCGGACTGCATACTCTGACACGGTCATAGTACCCTGGCGTAGCTTCTCAAACTCCGCACACCAAGCATCCTTGAGACTCTGAGGGACAAACTCCAGCAAGAACATATCAGAAAACTGAGCCCAAGTAAGTGAGGCTGCCTCGTCCGGACTACTAAGTTCAAATGCACGCCACCACTGATAGGATGCTCCTCTCAGCTGAAAAGTAGTGAATGAAACCCCACTCGTCTCCACGATACCCATAGTGCGTAGAATGCGATGACACTCCTCAAAAAAACCCAGAGCGTCATCTGAAGCTAAGCCGTTGAACTCAGGTGGGTGGTATTTCTTGTACCTCTCAAGACGGAGCTGCTCAGATACCGATGCAGCTGCCCTGGCCTCAGGCTGAACTGGATCTGCTGGAGGCATGGGAATATACTCTGGGACCTGCCTCATGTGCACCCTCTGCTCAGGAGTACGGGCTACGGGAGTCTGTGCCTCTCCCCCGGCCTGGGATGTAGTTGGGGCTATCGGAAGTAACCATGCCTGAGACAGAGTACTGAAGGCACTCAAGAACTGAGCTAAGGTCATTTGAAGGGCTGGAGTAATAGCAGGAACCTCCGGTGCCCCTCCATCTGTAGCTGCTGGGGGATCCTCCGCCACTGCTCTAGCCGGTGCTCGAGTTGCACCGCGTGCTCGTCCCCTGCCCCGACTGCTGCCTCTGGTGGCTCTGGCTGGGGGCTCGGGTGCTTGATCGTCAGTACGTCTGGTGCGAGTGTGAACCATCTGTAAGCAGAATAGGATAGAGTTTAAGAATTTTGGTAGTAGTAATCAGCACGAGAAGGGATTTCAAGAAGTATGATCTTTCTTTACAGTTACATAGCCTCTCGAAGATAAGTACGGACGTCTCCGCACCTATCTGCGAGACTCTAATAAACCGGCTTGTGATATTGTGACTCCTATGAACCTAGACGCTCTGATACCAACTTGTCACGACCCAATTATCCCTCCGACTGGGTCTCGTGACGGCACCTAGTCTAGACGACTAGGTAAGCCTATTTTTTCAACAAGAATTTAAGGTAACAAGCGAAGACAGTAATAAAATGAACCTAAGCCATAGTAATACTCTACGCCGCTTGGCGTTACAGTTTGCCATACCAAGACCCGGAATATCATCAATACATCAGAAGCTTATTCTACGTATCAATATGTACAACTGGAAAGAAATGACACTATAGGCTCATCTACAAGTGCTAACTACGCTAAGATAGGAAGGGGACTTGGAGATCTGCGGACGCTGCAGATTATACCTCAAGTCTCCTGGCAATGGCTGCTAGATAGCGGTAATACTGCGTACTGGAACCTGGATCTGCATATGGGAAACATGCGCAGAAGGGCGTGAGTACTCCACATTCGGTACTCAGTATATGCCACGGGTAACCCCAGTCAAGTAGTGGCGAGGTCAGTTTGAGGCCCTACCGAAGTTTTCAAAATAACAGATATAGTGAACAAGTAAAACATGTAATAATTAACAGAAATTCTAAGTAAAGACTAGCAAGAAAAGGTATAGTTAAATGCTCAGATCAATGCAATATATGTATAAGGATTAATAAGAAAGAAAAGGCACAAATGCAATGCAGTATAAGGGAAAGGCTCAGGTCTCTGCCCGCAATCCCTATGTATGCAATGCAGTATGAGGGAAAGGCCCAGGTCTATGTCTGCAATCCCTATGTATGCAATGTGGTATGAGGTAAAGGCTCAGGTCTCTGCCCACAATCCCTATATATGCAATGCAGTATGAGGGAAAGGCTCAGGTCTCTGCCCGCAATCCCTATGTATGCAATGTGGTATGAGGTAAAGGCTCAGGTCTCTGCCCACAATCCCTATATATGCAATGCAGTATGAGGGAAAGGCTCAGGTCTCTGCCCGCAATCCCTATGTATGCAATGCAGTATGAGGTAAATCCTCAGGTCTCTTCCCGCAATCCCTATGTATGCAATGCAGTATGAGAGAAAGGCTCAGGTCTCTGCCTGCAATCCCTATGTAAATACGTAATATAAGGTAAATCTCAAAATAGTGTAGTTTAAAGGTATTAAGAAAATCAATTAGAAATTCTGGAGTAAAATCCTTAAATCAGTATCAAATAGTAGTAACAATTGGAAAACCAGTTAGAAATCAATTTACCAGGGTAAAATCTTAAGTTATTATGGAGTTCAACCGATAACCGTAATAATAGAATTGAAGATGAGGCATTGTGTAGAAAGAAATATGGAACTTCTTGTGAAAATATCCCGTGCACGCGCTCGTCACCTCACGTACACGGGGTTTTATAGCAAAAATCAGTTAAAATGCCTAAGGGAAATTCCCCAACACAGAGTTAAGCAAGCCACATACCTCGACTGTGCAAATCAATCAATAATCACGCTCTTGCCATGAGTATCCAACTACGGGTGGCCCAAATCTATTGAATTCGATGGTATAACGTAAATATACATTAAAGAAATCAAAATAACTAATTATTTTGGAACTAAAATGCGAAATTAGAAAATTTGACCAAAACGCCCCTCGGGCCCACGTCTCGGAATAGAGTAAAACTTATATTTTCTGAACCCTTATTCACTCACGAGTCTAACCATATGAAAATCTCTCAAATTGGAGGTCAAATACCCAATCAAAACCCCAAAAATCAGTCTAGGAAGTTTCTTCCAATTTTCCCCAATTTTAACTCAAAATCTCGAATTTAAGGGTGGAATCGAAGACTAGAATCATGGGAATTAACCTATGATGGTTCGGAATAACTTACCCAAAATGCCCATATGTAAAAGCCTCCAAGAATCGCCTCTCCCGAGCTCTCAAGGTCCAAAAATGGTGAAAATAACATAACCCTCGGTCTTTTAGAATTAAGCACACAGGGATTTCGCACCTGTGGTCAATTTCACCACACCTGCAGAAAATGCATCGCAGGTGCGGCAATCACTTAAGTCCCCTGGGGCCACACCTGCGGTCGTTTGGTCGCGCCTGCGGTTCTGCACCTGCGGGACCCAGGTCGCACCTGCGACCACTGGTCAAATTCCCCCACCATCGCACATGCGACCACTCCATCGCACCTGCGTGATCGCACCTGCGGGAAAACCTTCGCAGGTGCGAAAACACCTGAAGAAGCCTGGTTCAGCAATTTTCCAAGTTCCAAATTCTTCCGTTAAGCATCCGAAATAACCCCGAGGCCCCCGGGACCTCAACCAAAACCACCAAATGATCCCAATACTCTATCCAAACTTGTTCGAGCCTCCAAAACACATCCCATAACATCAAAATACTCAAATACGCATAGATTCAAGCCTAAGGACTTAGGAATTTCTAAGAATTCACATTCGATGCCGAAGCACGTCAAAACTCGTCCGAATGACCTCAAATTTGCACACAAGTCATAAATGACATTCCGGACCTGCTGTCGCTTTCAGAATTCCATTCCGAGTCCGATATCAAAATCTCACCTATCGGCCGAAATCGCTGAAATTCTAACTTTCGCCAATTCAAGCCTAAATCTACATTCGACCTCGAAAACACAATCCGAACACACTCCGAACCCCGAAATCACTCAACGGAGCTAATGGAGTATACGGAATTCCATTCCGAATCTGTCTTCACACAGCTCTAGCTACGGCTGAATTTCTAAAGCTGAAATTCACCTTAAAGGACTATATGACCAAAATCACTCCGAATTTCACCACTCAATGCTCCGACAAGTTCCAATAACATAAATAGACCTGGGAGGAGAAGGTATTAGGGGATTGGAGCGCTAGCTCTCAAAACGACCGACCGGGTCGTTACAGCCATGGTCTTCTCATTACTGATATGACCATGGCCATCAGTGACACCACTTGTTGAGGCTCCATATGAGATCACCAGACTCTTCTCCTTAATGATTTGAGTATGGCATCAATCACATTCCAGCTCAGCTTCTCTGCTTGCCTCCCTTACCCTTGCACCTGTTAATTTCTTGCAACCTTGATCCTCAGATATGGGCATTGGTGTTTTTCCTCATTAACTATCTTCCTTCCAATTGAATCAAGTTCCCAGTAGTCATAGCATACAATGTCCCCTGCATCAAGAGCATGATTAGCTAGGTGATCCGCCAGCCTATTTCCCTCTCTATATGTGTGTGACACCTTAATATTGTACTCCTCTTTCATCTTCATTATCTCCTCAATTTGATCCACAATAGTCCAAGAACATTTCCACTAGTCTTCTATAATGTTCTTGAGCAGCATCGAGTCTGTTTGAACCTATATTTGTGAATAATTCAACTCTTTGCATATCCTCAATGCTTCAACCTTAGCCATGACCTCAGCCTCATTATTTGATCCTTCACTGATCTCTCTTCCTGCTGCATACTGTATATCCCTAGCTTCATCCCTTAAACAAAAACCAATGGCACTTTTACCTGGATTTCCTCTGCTTGCACCATCACAATTCACTTTTGTCCAACCTTCTTCAGGGCACTCCCACACCACTTTCTCCCATTTCAGTTTAGGAATATAATGTTGTATCATGCTAAGTAGATCATGCCACCTATGAGGCACTGTGAGTCCAGGCTTACTTGTTTGAACCAATGCTTGTAAGGTGGAAGAAACCTGGTATACTACTCGACTGACTGAGACTGCCTCCCCATAATTTAAACTATTTCTTCTCTTCCATAATTCCCACACTATACATGCTGGAAGTGCCTGCATAATTGGTTTAATTCTAGGACTCACCTGTGTTGTCAAGCATTTTGTTATGGCTCGATGGAGGGACAATCCTTCTCCTTGAATTCCTTCTCTCTGGAGAAAATACTTCCACACAATCATAGTAGCATTTGAGGTAAAGAACAGGTGCACCAATGTTTCCTCCCTAGGCTCAGCATAGCACCAACATTTAGATGACATGTGGTAACCCAACCTCTTCATAAAGTCATCGAGGGGCAGCTTGTCTTTCCACACTTTCCACCAAAAGAATGAAATACTGAAGGGCAACACTTTAACCCATATCATCTTATAAGACATTCTAGGATTGTCCCTCCTTCTCAAGTATTCCCAAGTTGTCTTGATTGTGAACTATCCTCATGTGTCCAGCATCCAATAAGGTAAGTCCAGTATGTGATTGTGTACTGGAGGTGGGATATTATTTGTGATATGTTGTACCAATTCTTCTGGAAGGACTTCAAGTAATCTCTGCACATTCCACGCATTATTTTCCACAACATCATTGACATTGTTTACATCTTCATCTACAGGAAACTGTTGAGGTATCTGGAAGTATAAGCTCCTATACCAGTCCAGTTATCGAACCAAAATTGAGTTGATCCCATTCTTGGCTTCCATTGAATTTGATGTTCCACTATTTCCCTTTTCAATCATTTTCCTCCATACGTGTGACCCAGCTCTCCAAGGCACAATGACCGGATTTAGCTTTTTGCAGTACTTTTGGCTCATAAATGCGCTCCATAAGCTAGGCTTCGTTCTAAAGTTCCACCAAAGCTTACATAATAGTGCTTTGGAAACGTCATGTAGTTACCTAAAGCCAATATGTCCCTCCTCCTGTGGCATACACAAATTAATCCATGAAGCCCAATGCCTTGAGTTGCCTCCTACATTACTGCTCCAAGACAACTTTTCAAAAATTTGCTGGAGCTTATTGATCACATTATTAGGTGGATTTACAACTGATAACAGGTGGATTGGCATGCTTTGCAATACATTTTTTATCAACACAGCCTTGCCCCCTATTGACAATAGTTTACCTTTCCACGACTGAAGTTTGTCCATTACTTTAGTGAGTAAACCTTGATAGTAATCTGGCCTTCTCCTTGCATAGAAAATTGGACATCCCAGATATGTAAATGGAAATTCTTGCCTTGCAATGCCAGTAAATTGGACCAAAGATATTGATCACATTCCAGTCTCAGATGTTTAGCTACTTTAGCTTTGGTCCCCTTCACCTTTAATCATCTTATTCACCTTTATTACCCGATGTTGTTTTGTCAAGGGATTTTTACTCTGGCTGCCAGGAGTAAAAGAGTGTCGGTGACCCTTGACGATGATAAGGATAGAGGTTGGTACCTTTTGTACGTTGATGTGCCTACTGATGGTTTAGTAGGTGAAGAAAATCTTACCTTCCCTGGGAAGTGGAATCGTGCACGTGGGTACATTTTAGCACACATTCCTTGATTTTTGTTTTAGATGTTTTATTAACACCGTAGTTGTTTCTTCTTTTTGCAGCAATCATGGGTTTTGTCGAGAATGTTTTCGGTATCCATGATTGAGTAGAAAAACTTTTGTCAATTGCTCCGTTGGAAGAAAGGTCTTGGAAGTACTTCTCCGGGAAGTACGGTTGGAAAGTGAAAACTCATGGTAAGTGAAGCTTTTATTGCTACTTCTTTCCTTGCTCGAGCATCTTATCTGTTGTTTTACCCTTTTTCTTTTGACAGGATTTCCCGCTCGTGGGGTGTCTGCTGCATCCGTTCCCAAATTGTCCCTTGCTCAAGCCCAGGAAATCATTTCGGGCTCTTCTTCTTCGAAGAGAAAGGTCGGTGGGTCAAGGACCTCAGAAGAAGAAGAGGAAGAGGAGGGCACTTTGGTCCATTGGTCGCGCAGAAGGAAGGTGATCTTTGACAAAGAGTCTACACTTGTGGTTGCGCCTTCCGTGCCTGAAGTTGGACTTTCTGCCTCCGAGGATGCTAACCCCCTCTCCCGTGCGTGATTCTATTGATCATTTGTTCCGTGAAGGCTTTGGTCCCGTAGGTGATGAAGCTCCCTTGGCTGTTTTTCCCCTTTCTTTTAGAGAACTCCCCTCTACTGCTCCAGTTACTTCTCCTTCTTCCCTGGCTATTCCTGCTCCTATTACTGCTCTTGCTCCCTTGGCTTTTTCGGCTCCTCAAGCTTCCTTGCCCATAGCTCCTACATCTCTGCCTGCTTCCGTGACTTCTCTTAGAGAAGTAGGGTCTTCCAACAGGGAGATGAGGCAGGTGCTGATAGAAGCTCAAGCTGATGGGAGTCTCTTTAGAAAGTCTGACCAGCCTGATGTGTTGCTGAAACCATTGATAGGCCCGACTGAGAGAGCCAAGCTAGATAGCCACAATTCCCTTACATGGGCTAATGAGATCGTGCATACTTCTTTAAAGGTAGAGTGCATTTTCTTGCATTTCATTCTTGTACATGTATTTACCGTATCTAATTGGTTTTCTTTTTGTAGATCAATCTTATAGGCACATAGCTTATGAAGAGAGTTTCTAACACGGAGCAGGAAGTGAAAGAGTAGCATGCTGAAGCAGATAACTGGAAAGGGCAGTATGAAAGCTTAAGACTCGACATGGAGGCCTTAGAAGAAGAAAAATGTACCTTGGAGCAGCAGGTGAGAGTCATGGCGGCAGAGTTGGCAGTGGAGAAGGCTTCTTCTAATCAAGCGGGCAAAGATAAGAACATCCTTGAGTCCTCATTTGCTGAGAAGTTGTCTCGTGCCTCAGAAGAAGTTAGGAGTTTGAAGGCCTTACTGGACCAAAAAGAGGAGTATTTAGGCGAGCATTTGCGGTAACTTACCCAGACCCAGGAGGATCTCCGCAATTCCTTAGATAAAATTCAATTCCTGGAAAGGTCTATCGCACCTTTAAGGGCCTCCAATGATGTTGTTGTGGATGAGAGGGACAGACTAAGAGCTGAGGTTATGATATAGGAGAAGGATTACGAAACTCTTGAATACACGGCAGTTGTCGATGTTAGTTGGGTGTACATGAACTCTCGCCTCGACACATTGACTGAAATGAGTAGAGAGGATTTCGACCTTAATGCTTAAATTGTAAAAATCAAGGAAGCCATGGAGAAGGCTCAACAAGGTCAGAATGTCTCTTCACCTGAAGGTGAGGCTCCTGTTGTTCAAGTATCCTCGTCCCCATATGCTCCTGCTCCCTCCGCCAGTGAAGAAGTCAATCCCTCTCTTGATGAAGTTTAAGAAGTTTGGTTCCTCCCTTTTTTTTTCTTTGTCTCAATTGGTGGTTACCCCCAGTCCCATCGGGGATAAATTTTGATCTCTTAAAGTCCCCAACTGATAACTTAGGGGCACCTTAATGTAAAAACTATATACGGCTAAGTATAAGTTAATACTTAGTTTCTACTTAGCCATTTTAATATATTAATGCAAATATGACTTTTATTTTCCATTAATATATTAAAATGGCTAAGTAGAAACTAAGTATAAGTTAATACTTAGTTTCTACTTAGCCATTTTAATATATTAATGCAAATATGACTTTTATTTTCCATTGAGTTTCTGTTTCACTCTTTAAGTTTTTTGCATGCTTTATTTTTGAGGTTTTAGTTTTACCTCTGAGTTTTGCATATAAAATGCTTTAAACTATCCGCAGCTTTTCGTAGTAGGTACGATTTTGTGAAAGAGGGCCCTTCTTTTTTGATCGATACTTAATGGAAGACGTCTCAACTTCATAATGGTGTAATAATGCAATAGAGAGATAGGATTTTTTTAAATGTTTAAGAATGTTTCTAAAGAAAGTTTTTGTTTGAACTTTCACAACATTTTATATGTGTTTGATTATCGTCTAAAACTCATGTTGAAAGTGTTTTCTTTTAACAGGTTTGATATACACTTGTATTTCATAACTGTTTTTCTTATGTAACAGATTTTTCGAGTTAATACAAGTGAGTAACTATTTTTCGTTTGTAACGGTTTTTATAAAAGTAGGGGTATTCACCCGTAACTGTTTTTGTTGATAACAGTTTTTAATAATCATGAGGGAAATGTTTTTTTCATCCGTAACTGCTTTATTTGATAACAGTTTTTCAAATAAGTACAAGGATTTTGATCATTCATCCGTAATTATTTTATTTGATAGCAGTTTTCTATATGAGTACAAAGATTTCGTAACTGTTTTTAGTTACAACAGTTTTTTGAATGAGTACAAAGATGATGATCTTTTATCCAACTCTGTTTTTAGTTACAACAGTTTTCTTTTTGAATAAGTACAAAGATGTGTATTCCTTCCTCGTAGCTAATATTTTGCCTTTTAACCTGAACATTAGTTTTATATCTATGAACATTGTTCGAAGGTTTTTGGATCAGGCTTTGTGTTTTGAGTCTTTGGCTCTTTCGATTGTGCTCAAATCATCTACTTGTTGGGTAGATGGATCTTCAGGCTCGAGCTTTAACTTTTTGATAGTCTTCTTTGCTTCGTCTTTGCCTTCCATACTGTATAGTCCCCCAAGTGTTTGAGCTTTGAAGAATGAAATGTCGAGCACTTGATTATTCATTCCTTGTGGTCCTTTTCCTGGAAAGAAAAAAATACGGGACTCGAAGGTATATAGGTTTTCGATGATCACTGCTTAACCCTTTAAAACGTCCATCAGAAAGTGTAACCCTAGATCAAGAATTCAGTTACTTCCTCGTGTCTTTGCATGTCTAATGTCATCATTTGGTGATGGGTTAGCTTTTTTCCTATCATCTTAAACTCTTAGTAAAATTTTAACTGTACAAAAATAAAATCGAACGTGCGATACCTGACCGGGGGTATTCCTTTTCCTTAGAAGTAATAGTTCTTCAAATGGATGGCATTCCAGCTTGTTGGTAGGATCCTTCCGTCCATAGCTTCTAATTCGTAGGCACCCATTCCAGCTATGCCTCGGACTTTGTAGGGTCTTTCGTAGTTTGGACTTAACTTTCCTGCACCAGCTTCTTTTGTTGATTGAAAGACTTTTTTGAGAACGAAGTCCCCAATCTTGAAGTATCTGAGGTGAGCTTTTCGGTTGTAATAACATTCTATGACTTGTTTTTGAGCTGCCATTCGTATTAGCGCGGCTTCTCTTCTTTGTTCGAGCAAGTCCAGATTAATTCCAAACTTGTCATTGTTTTCATCCTGCGTGGCTGTTGTAAACCATATGCTTGGTTCTCCAATCTCTACCGGTATTAAGGCTTCTGAGCCATAGACAAGTGCGAACGGAGTTTCTCCCGTGGCTATTTTTGAAGTTGTTCTGTAAGCCCATAGTACTGCTGATAACTCATCGGGCCAATTTCCATTGGCTTTCTCTAGCCGTTTCTTCAAGTTGTTGATGATGACTTTATTCGTCGACTCAACTTGACCATTAGCCACGGGGTTATACGACACTGAAGTAATCCGTTTAATTTTTGAACTTTCGAATAATTTTGTGATTTGCGTGCCTATGAATTGTGGGCCATTATCACACACAATATCCTTAGGTATTCCAAAAAGGCATATTATATCCAGCCATAAGAAAATTTTAACTTCTTTTTCTCGCACCTGTTTGAAAGCCTCTGCCTCTACCCATTTTGTAAAATAGTCAGTTAGCACGAGTAGGAACTGTACCTTTCCTTTAGCTGCGGGAAGAGGTCCCACTATATTCATACCCCACTTCATGAACGGCCATGGTGATATTATTGGGTGCAATAATTCCGCTGGTCGATGCATGTTATTAGCGAATCGTTGGCATTTATCGCATTTGGATATGAAGTTCTAAGCTTCTTTTTCAATCTTAGGCCAATAGTACCCAGCTCTGATTAGGGTTTTGACCAAGGATCTCGCCCCTGCATGATTTCCATAGTGTCCTTCGTGGACTTCCCTCATCACGAACTCCGTTTGGTTATGTCCGAGGCACTTTGCTAGAGGACCTCCGAACATCTTGTGATATAAAGAATTACGAATGAGGCAGTACCGTGCAGCTATTTGGCGAAGTGCTTGAGCTGCTTTTTCGTCTTCAGGTACACTGCCATTCTGCAAATAATTTAAAATTACGTTTCTCCAATCCCAGTTTAAATTGTTGAAAGTTACCTCATTTTTTTCTTGGTCGACTGCTGAATGAAATAGATGAACGACAATTGCATTGTCTTTGTTCGTTACTTCCTTGACTGCTGCGAGATTAGCCAATGCGTCTGCTTTTGCATTTTCTTCTTTAGGTATTTGTATAAGCTTCCACATTTTGAATTGTCTTACTAGATCTCGTGCCTTTTCAAGATATTGTTGCATCCGAGTCTCCCGAGCGATGTAATTCCCCTGCATCTGATTTACTACCAGATGGGAGTCACTTTTGATTACGATTTGCTAGATTGAGAGTTCTCGTGCCAGTTCTACCGCTGCAATGACAGCTTCATAATCTACTTCATTGTTAGTTATAGGATAACAATTGATAGTTTGTCATGTCTTTTCACCTGTGGGTGATATTAAGACTACGCCTAAGCCGGCACCTTTTACATTGGAAGAACCATCGGTAAATAGGGTCCAAAGACCCGGATTAGCACCGTTAAAGAGTCGTAACTCTTTCTCCACTTCAGGGACAATGCTATTACTAAAATCAGTGACAAAATAAGCTAAAATTTTAGACTTTATTGCAGTCCTAGGCTGATATATTATGTCATGCTCGCTTAATTCTATGGCCCATTTAGCCAATCTTCCTGATAGTTCTTGTTTATGCAGTATATTTCTTAATGGATACGAGGTCACAACTGTGATTGGATGACATTGAAAATATGGCCTCAATTTTCTAGAAACCATGATTAAAGCTAAGGCTAGTTTTTCTAGATGTGGGAATCTAGTTTCAGCATCTAGTAATGTTTTGTTTACATAATAAATAGAAGATTGTTTACCTTTATATTCCATTACCAATACTGCACTTGCGGCGATTTTTGCGACAACAAGGTAGATGTATAGCCTCTCTCCCTCCTTTGGCTTTGATAGCAACGGGGGTTTTAATAGATAAGCCTTCAGGTCTTTGAGAGCCTGTTGACATTATTCAGTCCATTCGAACTGATTTTGCTTCTTGAGAACTAAAAAGAATTTAATTTTTTTCTCGGAAGATCTGAAAATAAATCTTCCTAAGGCTGCAAATCTCCCCGTTAGTCTTTGAACTTCTTTTTTGTTCGTAAGTATATCAGGTATTTATTGTATAGCTTTAATTTGAGCAGGGTTTACTTCTTTTCCTCTATTTGATACAAGGAAACCCAAAAATTTCCCTGATTCTACGCCAAAAGCGCATTTTTCTGGATTCAATTTCATATTATACCTGCGTAAAATTTCTAAGGTAATAGACAAGTGCTGGAAATGGTCTTCTGCATGTGTTGACTTTACCAGTATGTCATCGATGTAAACATCCATCGTCTTCCCCAGATGTTCCTGGAACATCTTGGTCACTAGCCTTTGGTACGTGTCTCCCGCATTTTTTAAGCCAAAAGGCATGACTTTGTAACAATAAGTCCCCCTCTTCATCAATCACTTGGTTCTTGAATGGCCCTTGCTTTCTTTTCTTCTGCTTAACAAATACGAAAGATGGATCTTTATTTAGTCTATGAGTCATCACTTATGGTGGGATACCTGTCATATCTGAATGGGACCACGCAAAGCAATATGCGTTAGCCTTTAAATAATTAATTAACTTACCTCTTCGACCGGGACTCGGCCTCGTGCTTATATTCACTTTCTGTTCAGGTTTTTTTTCAACCAATGGAGCAACTTTGAGCTCTTCCGTGGTTTTTTTGATGTGCTCATCTTCCTCAGGTTCTTGAATGATGTCCGGTCTGGAATCTACGTCGGTGTGGTTTAATGCATCTTCCGTGGTGACTTGGTTCACCTTCTCGTGACTATCTTCTTCCGTACTTGTTTGGACAATAACTTCTTCCGTACCTGTTTGAGCAATAATTGCTTCCATACCTATTTTGTCGGCAGCTTCTGCCTTTGAGATTTCTCTATCTTTTGCTTCTTCCGTCTCTACGTTTTTGTTATAGTGCACCACATAATTTTTATTTCTAGAGGTCTGCTGATCACCTCTAATCTGTTGGATTGCCCATTCAAAAGGGAATTTAATTACCTGATGTAAGGTAGATGGTACCGCTTTCATGTCGTGGATCCATGGCCTTCCCATGATTACGCTATAAGCCATGTCAGTATCAATGACTTGGAATCTGGTATTTTTGATTACTACCTCAGCATACGTGCTAAGTTCAATTTCTCCTTTGGTTATAACCGTAGAGTTGTCAAACCCTGATATGGCTCGTGCCTTTGGGATCACCTCATTTCCCAAGAGCATTTCTTCCACGACTCTTACCAAAATGATATTGACTGAACTACCCGTATCAATAAACACTTTTTTAACGTCAGTGTCATGAATGAATAAGGATATTACCAGAGCATCATTGTGGGGAAGCATTAGTCCGCCGGCATCTGCATCATCAAAGGTTATATCGTTTGCGTGCAGATTTTCTCGAACTCGCTTTCCGTGTGTAACTATGAACTTCGTGGCTACTTTGAAAACCAATCCGTTTACTTCTTCACCTACATATATCACGTTGACAATTCTTTTTGGAGATGGAGGATTCGGGGGCTCCTTCCTGTTCTTCATGTATGCATGTTTACCTTTTTCACTAAACAATTCTATTAAGTAGCCCTGTTTCAATAATTTTTCTATTTCACCTTGTAAAAATCTGCAATATGCAGTTTTGTGTCTGTCAAGACCCAAAATCCTAACTCAGGTCGTGATGGCGCCCAACGTCGAGGTTAGGCAAGCCAACACTCGTGTTACTAACGAGATTTCCTTACTTGATAAATTGTTCCAAGACGTGCCAAATTTTAAGGTTAAAGAATTGTAAGGTTAAAACATATAACTTAGCCAGCTCAAATCAACACAACCAAAAAGACCGAAAATAACATATACAGTGCCAAGAGTGTAATATCTACTACGTGTGCCAGGACCTAGTGTCACAGGTCTACGGGCGGACTAGTAGAATATACAAAATATGATAGAATAACTATGCCACTGTCTGAAGGAAATAGACGAAATAACAAAAGACAAGTCCAAACTGCTACTGAGATACGCCAAGGGGAGTAGCTCACCGCAGAGACGGGTACAAAGTATGCTCTCAAGATCACGCTCCGGTCAGATAACCCGATGCACCTGCCTTAGAACCTGTACAATTAAGTACAGAAGTGTAGCATGAGTACATATAAACAAATATGTACCCAGTGAGTATCCGGTCTAATCTCAAAGAAGTAGTGACGAGAGGTCAACGTGATACTTACTAGGGTCAAGATATAATAATATAAGTTAATGAAGACTAGGCAGGGATAGCAGTTCCCGAAATCACAAGACATGAAAATATCAAGTATAAATTTACAACTTACCTCTTCATGTCAAATCAGAATAGTACAAAATAAATTAATCTTTCCTTTTCACATGAAGCAGTTTATATGATAACAACAAGACTCTCAGTCAAAGTATACAGCACATATGCCGAAGCGCACGGCCGAAGCGTCACGAAAATAAATGTGCACTGCCGAGGGTCGAACGACTCGAACCATAGAAATGTCTATTACCCCGCTCGCGAATCGAACATGCGACGCGGTTGACATAATAAGAAGGCTACCTCGCTCACCAATCATACATGCGATGCAGGTGCTCGCATACATACACAGAATTATCAGGAAACTCCAGGAATTCAATAGAGATTATACTTGCAAACAATAACTTAAGCATCTGAAATTTTGAACATAACTTCCTAATATTCTCATGCTAATTCAAGGGCAATAAGCAACTCAAAATACATTTAGGGGTACATGTAAGGCACATAAAAGCATGATCGTGAGTCCTAAAACTACCCGACATGGCATAATAGTAGCTACGCACGGACTCTCGTCACTTCGTGCGTGCGTATCCCCTACAAATAAGGACATTTAAATCATGTATAATTACATATGGGGACAATTCCCTCTTACAAGGTTAGAAAGGAGACTCACCTCGTGTCGTGCCTACTTTACGGGTCAAGAACGCGCATGAAACTCTGAACTCTACACCCGAGGACTCGAAAGTAGCCAAATGTTATAAATATACATCAATTTATGCTAAAAGTATGGAAATTCTCATATTTAATTAGTAAATTCATCATTCTTGAAGAAATTCCAAATTCACCCCCAGGCCCGCACGCTCGGATTCCGAAAATTCACGAAAGAAACACTCACCCATAACCTAAGGATTTTCAATACATGATTTTTACTTGATTTCATAGCTAATTGTCGGGTAATCCCCTTAATTTTCTGGAAAGCCCTAGGTTACTACCCAATTCTTGATTTTCAATATTTTAGAAGGTTAATTTAGCTAAGAATTCACGAACTAAACTTACTTTGGGGTAGAATTTACTTACCTCTCAGTGGTTGGGTCGTGGAGTCCTTTTTCCAAGCTCTCAAAGTCTTTTTAATGGAGGAAAGAATGAGGAAACAATGAAGAATTCCGTGTTTTAAAGAAACACACTGCCTAACAGTGGTTCCTCACCTGCGGCTCAAGGACCGCACCTGCGGTCTCGCATCTGCGGAAATGGACGAGAAGGCCTGGGCCCGCACCTGCAGAAAGGAGACCGCATCTGCGGTCCGCTCCTGCGGAACTTTGTCCACACCTGTGAGAAATGGGCTTCCCGCTCGGGGCCGCACCTGCGAGGCTGAGACCGCAGGAGCGGTCCCACACCTGCGACTGGGCAACCGCACCTGCAGTCACACCAGAACAGGTGCACCAAAAGCTTTTGCAGCTGGTTTTTGGCCTCGTTTTATGTCTGAGAGGCACCTGGGCCCACCTGAGCCCCCATCCAAATATACCAACAAGTCCCAAATCATAATACGGACTCGCTCGATCCTTTGGAACACTCAAAACAACGCTAAAACTCAAAATCACACCTCAAAACCCCTAGTATCAAAACTTGAGAACTTCAAGTTCTTGAATTCGATAACAATGCGCCGAACCAACCTATACTACTCGGAATGACACCAAATTTTGCAGGCAAGTCATCAATGACATAGCGAAACTATTCTCGGTTTTGGAATTCCGTTCGGACCTCAATAACACAAAAATATGTTCCAAACCAAATTTCAAACTTAAGGAAATTCTTATTTCGATATTTGGCGCCGAAACGCTCTTGGGTCATCCAAACCCCATTTCGAACATACGCCCAAGTTCGAGATCATCATAAAAAGCTACCGGAACCGTCGAAACTCGATTCCGAGGTAGTTTACTCAATATGTTGACCGACGTCAAACTTGGCCAAAAAGGGCCAACCTTAAGGAACTAAGTGTTCCTATAACATTCAAAACACTTTCGAATCCCGAACCACCCATCCCCGCAAGTCATAAATAACAATAAGCCGCTATGGGAAGTTTCATTAGGGGAACGGGGTTTGATAACGCAAAACAACCGGTCAGGTCGTTACATTCTTCATCTCTTAAACAAAGGCTCGTCCTCTAACGAGTCTAGAATCTTATCTGATGTGCTGAATAAGTGCGGATATCTGCTCCGCATGTCCTCCTCGGACTCCCAAGTCGCTTCCTCGACTGGTTGGCCCGTCCACTGGACTTTTACGGCAGAAACTCTCTTGGATCTCAACTGGCGATCCTGCCTATCAATGATAGCAACCGGCTCCTCTTCATAGCCCAACTTCTCATCCAACTGAATAGTGCTGAAATCAACCACGTGAGAGAAGTCGGCGTGGTACCTCCGGAGCATGGATACATGAAAGACCGGATGAACCCCTGATAAACTGGGAGGTAAAACGACCTCATAAGAAACCTCTCCAACTCGCCTCAATACCTCGAAAAGACCTATAAACCTCGGGCTCAGCTTGCGCTTCTTCTCGAACCTCATAATACCCTTCATCGGCGAGACCTTCAACAATACTTTCTCTCCCTCCATAAATGCTACATCACACGCCCTCTGATCTGTGTAACTCTTCTTTCGGGACTGTGTTGTGTGGAGCCTCTCCTGAATCAACTTCACTTTCTCCAAAGCATCCTTCACCAGTACGGTGCCATATAACTTTGCCTCGCCAGGCTCAAACCACCCGATAGGAGAACGTCATCGTCGACCATACAAAGCCTCAAATGGAGCCATCTCGATGTTGGACTGATAACTATTATTGTAAGCAAACTCGGCAAAAGGCAAGAATTGTTCCCACTGACCTCCAAAGTCAATCACACATGCCCTCAGCATGTCCTCAAATATCTGAACTATGTGCTCCGACTGGCCATCAGTCTGAGGGTAAAATGTTATGCTGAGATCTATCTGGGTACCCATCTCCCTGTGCAATGCTCTCTAGAAATGCGAGGTGAACTGAGGACCTCGATCTGATATAATGGACACCGGCACACCGTGCAACCAGACTATCTCCCCAATGTAGACCTCGGACAACCTCTCAGAAGTATATGTAGTAGCCACTGGAATGAAATGCGCCAATTTGGTCAATCTATCTACAATGACCCAAACTGCGTCAACCTTCCGCAATGTCCGAGGCAACCTAACCACGAAATCCATAGTGATGCGCTCTCACTTTCACTCAGGAATGGGCATATGCTGAAGTAGGCCTCCTGGCCTCTGGTGCTCATACTTCACCTGCTGGTAATTACGAGACCTAGCCACATACTTGACTATATCCTTCTTCATCCGCCTGCACCAGAAATGTTGTTTCAAATCACGATACATCTTCGTAGCACCAGGATGAACGGAATACCGTGAACTGTGAGCCTCCTCCAGAATCCTCTCCCTCAGGCCATCCACATTAGGAATACATAAACGGCCCTGAAGTCTCAGAACACCATCCTCCCCAATAAAACCCTCATTTGCACCACCCTGAATCACTGTCTCCCATAGCTCTGCCAAGTACGGATCATCAAACTGTCGAGCCTTAATCTCCCCCAATAACGAAGACTGAGCAACCACATGTGCAAGAACTTGACGAGGCTATGAAAGGTCTAATATCACCAGGTAATTAGCCAAGGACTGAATGTCCAGGGCTAGAGGTCTCTCCTCTGCTGCAATATAAGCCAAGCTACCCATACTCTTTACCTTCCTGCTTAAGGCGTCTGCTACCATATTTGCCTTGCCCGGATGACAAAGAATGGTGATGTCATAATCCTTCAGCAACTCAAGCGACTTGCACTGCCTCAAAATTAAGATCCCTCTGTTTGAACAAGTGTTGTAAGCTGCGGTGGTCTGTATAAACCTCATAGGACACTCCATACAAGTAGTGCCTCCAAATCTTAAGAGCATGAACAATCGCCGCCAACTCCAAATCATGCACAAGGTAGTTCTTCTCATGAACCTTCAGCTGGCACGAAGCATAAGCAATAACTCTCCCTTCCAACATCAACACACACCCCAAACCAACACGTGAAGAGTCGCAATACACTGTATACATCCCTGAACCGGAAGGCAATACTAGAACTGGTGCTGAAGTCAATGTTGCCTTCAGCTTCTGAAAGCTCGCCTCACACTCGTCGGACCATCGGAACGGGTCATTCTTTTGAGTCAATCTAGTCAATGGGCCTGCAACAGATGAAAACCCCTCCACAAATCGTTGATAATATCCTGCTAGGCCCAAGAAGCTCCTGATCTTTGTAGCTTAAGTAGGACGCGGCCAACTCTGAACTTCCTCAATCTTCTCGGGATCATCCTTGATACCCTCCCCGGATACCAAATGTCCCAAGAATGACACGGAATCCAACCAAAACTCACACTTAGAGAACTTAGCATATAGATTCTGTTCGCGCAAATTCTGAAGCACAACTCTCAAATGCTACTCGTGCTCCCCCAGGCTACGTGAGTAAATCAAGATGTCATCAATGAAAACGATGACAAAGGAATCAATATACAGCCTGAACACCCTATTCATCAAGTCCATGAACGTTGCTGGGGCATTAGTCAATCAAAAGGACATCACCAGGAACTTATAGTGGCCACACCTTGTACGAAAAGCAGTCTTCAGAACATCTGAGGCACGAATCTTCAGCTGGTGATACCCCGATCTCAAATCAATCTTAGAAAACACCCGCGCACCCTGCAACCGGTCAAACAAATCATCGATGCGCGGCAAAGGATACTTGTTCTTAATGGTGACCTTGTTCAACTGGTTGTAATCAATACACATCCGCATAGACCCATCTTTCTTATGCACAAATAGAACTGGAGCACCCCACGGCGATACACTCGGTCTGATAAACCCCTTAGCTAACAACTCCTCAAGCTGCTCCTCCTACTCTTTCAACTTCTTCGGAGCCATACGCTACGGATGAATAGATATAGGTTGTGTGTCTGGAGCTACATCAATGTAGAAATCTATATCATGATCCGGAGGCATGCCCGGAAGGTGTGAAGGAAATACATCAGCAAACTCTCGAACAACTGGCACTGAATCAATCGTCGGAGACTCGACGGTTGTGTCCCGCACACAAGCAAGATAGGCCAGACAACCCTTCTCGACCATATGTCAAGCCTTCATGAATGAAATAACCCGGCTGGCTGCACTAATTGAGGAACCTCTCCACTCCAACCTAGGTGACTCGGGCATGGCTAAAGTAATTGTCTTGTCATAGCAATCCAGCACGACATGATAACGAGATAACAAATCCATGCTTAAAATAACCTCAAAATCGACCATGTCGAGCAATAAAAGGTCTACTCTGGTCTCGAACCCACAGAAGGTGATCACACAAGACCGATAGATCTGGTCTACCACCACAGAATCGCCCACAGGATTGGACACATATATAGGAGAATCCAAGGACTCACGAGGAACATCCAAGAAACAAGCAAATAAGGCTGACACATATGAATAAGTGGATCATGGATCAAATAGCACTGATGCCTCTCTACCACATACTGAAACAGTACATGTGATCACGGTATTTGAGGCCACTGCATCTGCTCGGGTCGGAATAGCATAGAACCTAGCTTGTGTACCGGAAGACTGACCTCCGCTGGAATGAATGGGAGCTGGTAGAGCTCCTCCTGTCTAGCCTCCACCTCTGGGGCGGCCTCTACTAGTATGTCCTCCACCTTGGGGTTGACGGGGTGCCGGTGCTAAGTATGTAGGCTGGTAACTCTGCTGAACAGCCTTGCCCCGAAGCCTGGGACAAGTCCTCCTCATATGTCCTGAATCCCCACACTCATAACATCTCACTAGTGGCATGGCCTGCTGCCCTAAAGAAGAACCCTGGATAACTTGGGGACGATGAGAACCCTCTGGCATGGCACTGAAGTAAGGACTAGAAGACCCCTGATGACCAGAATACCCGCCGGAGTAACTCTCTGGTATGGAGCTGAAATAAGGCCTCACTGGAGCACCACGAGGAGGTGGTGGAGGAGCTGAATATGGAGGCATGCTAGGCTGGCCTCTGTTGAACTGACCCCTGCCCCTGCCTGCGGCACCTCTGAAATCTCTAGAAAGTATAACTCTCTTGTTCTGTTGACCCTCCTCTCTGCCCCTTGATCGATAACCCTCAATCCGACGAGCTATCTCGACCACAAGCTGATAGGGTGTCCCCATCTCCACCTCTCGGGCCATGTTGGCCCTAATACCTGAGTGCAACCCGACTACAAATCTCCCCACTCTCTCAGCGTCAGTAGGAAGTATCATAAGGGCATGACAAGACAACTTAGAAAACTTGGCCTCGTAGTCTGTCACTGACATCTGCCCCTGCTCCAGCTGCTCAAACTGATACTGCAGCTCTTCCCTCTCAAAGGGTGGAATATATCTGTCCAGGAATAACTGAGTGAACTACTCCCAAGAGATAGGAGGGGAACCTACTGGTCTACCAAGGATGAAGGACTGCCACCATCTGCGGGCTCTTCCCTCAAGATGAAAAGTAGTGAAATCTACGCCATGGGGCTCTAATATCCTCATGTTCTGCAGTCTGTCCCTACACTTGTCAATGAAGTCCTGAGCATCCTCACCTCACTCACCCCCAAATACTGGAGGGTGCAATCGAGTTCATCTATCCAATAACTTATGCGGATCACCGTCCGCATCTGGTCTGAGCTCTGGTCCTACAGCTACTGGCTGGACCCCACCTACGGGCAGTGTACCCGGGGTATGATATAATGCTGCTGTCTGACCTGCAGCATGGGCAGTAGTGGTCTGGACTCCCCCTCCCGCCTAAGAAGTGGCAGGATCTGCTGGAAATAAACCATCCTGGGACATAGTGTCCATAAACCTCATCATACGGCCCATGACCTCCCGGAAGCCTGGCGTCGTCACGAAGTCCACTGGAGCAGGATCTGCTTGGGGTTCCTCGTCCTGCTCCTCAATGATAGGGTCGTCTGGTGGTGGTGCAACTGGAAAAGCTCTAGGACGCCCACGTACCCTACCTCAGGCGGTGCCCTCCCCCGGCCTCTGCCACGGCCTCTAACAGCGGGAGAAGCGGCCCCTCCCGGGTCTGGGACATTGGATGCGCGCGTCCTCACCATCTGTGACAGAGTATAAGAATGAGTTTTTAGTACACCATCGACTGCACGATAGATGATGAATAAAAAGAGGTTTCTTAACACCCTATAGCCTCCTGAAGATAAGTACAGACGTCTCTGTACCGATCCGCAAGACTCTACTGGGCATGCCCGTGACTCGTGAGACCTACATGAACCTAGAACTCTGATACCATGTTGTCACGACCCAAAATCCTAACTCAGGTCGTTATGGCGCCCAACGCTGTTGTCAGACAAGCCAACACTCATGTTACTAACGAGATCTCCTTACTTGATAAATTTTTCCAAGACTTGCCAAATTTTAAGGTTAAAGAATTGTAAGGTGAAAACGTAAAACTTAGCCAGCTCAAATCAACACAGCCAAAAGGACCAAAAATAACATATACAGTGCAGAGAGTGTAATATCTACTACGTGTGCCAGGACCTAGTGTCACAAGTCTAAGGGCGAACTAGTAGAATATAAAAAATATGATAGAATAAATGTGCCACTATCTGAAGGAAATAGACAGAAATAACAAAATACAAGTCCAAAGTGCTGCTGAGATACGCCAAGGGGACCAGCTCACCATGGAGTCGGGTACAGAGTATGCTCTCAAGATCACGCTCCGGTCAGATAACCCGATGCACCTGCCTCAGAACCTATACAATTAAGTACAGAAGTGTAGCATGATTACATATAAACAAATATGTACCCAGTGAGTATCTGGTCTAATCTCGAAGAAGTAGTGACGAGAGGTCGACGTGATACTTACTAGGGTCAATATGTAATAATATAAATGAATGAAGACTAGGCAGGGATAGCAGTTCCCGAAATCACAAGACATGAAAATATCAAGTATAAATTTACAATTTACCTCTGCATGTCAAATCACACTAGTATAAAATAAACTAACCTTTCCTTTTCACATGAAGCAGTTTATATGATAACAACAAGACTCTCAGTCAAAGTATACAACACATAGTATGCCGAAGCGTACGGCCAAAGCCTCGCGAAAATAAGTGTGCACTGCCGAGGGTCGAATGGCTCAAACCATAAATGCATCTATTACCCCGCTCGCGAATCGAACATGCGACGCGGTTGACATAATAATAAGGCTACCCTGCTCGCGAATCATACATGCGACGCGATTGCTCGCATACATACACAGAATTATCAGGAAAAATCCAGGAATTCAATAGAGATTATACTTGCTAACAATAACTTAAGCATTTGAAATTTTGAACGTAACATCCTAATATCCTCATGCTAATTCTAGGGAAATAAGAAACTCAAAATACATTTAGGGGTACATGTAAGGCACATAAAATCATGCTCGTGAGTCCTAAAGCTACCCGACATGGACTAATAGTAGCTACACACGGACTCTCGTCACATCGTGTGTGCGTAGCCCCCAAAAATAGAGACATTTAAATCATGTATAATTACCTATGGGGACAATTCCCTCTTACAAGGTTAGAAAGGAGACTCACCTCGTGTCGAGCCTACTTTCCAGGTCAAGAACGCGCCCGAAACTCTGAACTCTACTCCCGAGGACTCGAAACTTGCCAAATGTTATACAAATACATCAATTTATGCTCAAAGTATGGAAATTCTCCTATTTAATTAGTAAATTCATCATTCTTGAAGAAATTCAAAAATTCACCCCCAGGCCCGCACGCTCGGATTCTGAAAATTCACGAAGGAAACACTCACCCATAACCCAAGGATTGTAAATACATGATTTTTACTTGATTTCATAGCTAATTGTCGGGTAATCCCCTAATTTTATCTAAAGCCCTAGGTTACTACCCAATTCTTGATTTTCACTAATTTAGAAGGTTAATTTAGCTAAGAATTCACGAACTAAACTTACTTTGGGGTAGAATTTACTTACCTCTCAGTGGTTGTGTCGTGGAGTCCTTTTTCCAAGCTCTCAAAGTCTTTTAATGGAGGAAAGAATGAGGAAACAATGAAGAATCCCGTCTTTTAAATAGACACACTGCTTAACAGTGGTTCCGCACCTGCGGCTCAAGGACCGCACATGGGAAAATGGACGAGGAAGCCTGGGCCCACACCTGCGGAAAGGAGACCGCATCTGCGGTCCGCTCCTGCGGAACTTTGTCCACACCTGTGAGAAATGGGCTGCCCGCTCGGGGCTGCACCTGCGAGGCTGGGACCGCAGGAGCGGTCCCACACCTGCGACTTGGCAACCGCACCTGCAGTCACACCAGAACAGGTGCACCAAAAGCTTTTGCAGCTGGTTTTCGGCCTCGTTTTATGTCTGAGAGGCACTTGGGCCCACCTGAGCCCCCATCCAATTATACCAAAAAGTCCCAAATCATAATACGGACTCGCTTGAGCCTTCGGAACACTCCAAACAACGCTAAAACTAAAAATCACACCTCAAAACGCCTAGAATCAAAACTTGAGAACTTCAAGTTCTTGAATTCGATAACAATGCGCCGAACCGACCTATACTACTCGGAATGACACCAAACTTTGCAGGCAAGTCATAAATGACATAGCGGAACTATTCCTGGTCTCGAAATTCCGTTCGGACCTCGATAACATAAAAACACGTTCCAAACCAAATTTCAAACTTAAGGAAATTCTTATTTCGATATTGGGCGTCGAAACGCTCCCGGGTCATCCAAACCATATTCCGAACATACGCCCAAGTTTGAAATCATCATACGAAGCTACCGGAACCGTCGAAACTCGATTCCGAGGTAGTTTACTCAATATGTTGACCGACGTCAAACATGGCCAAAAAGGGCCAAACTTAAGGAACTAAGTGTTCTTATACCACTCAAAACACTTCTGAATCCTGAATCACCCATCCCCGCAAGTCATAAATCACAATAAGCCGCTATGGGAAGTTTCATTTAGAGGAACGGGGTCCGATAACGCAAAACGACCGGTCGGGTCGTTACATTCTCCACCTCTTAAATAAAGGTTCGTCCTCGAACGGGTCTAGAATCATACCTGATGTGATGATTAAGTGCGGATATCTGGTCCGCATGTCCTCCTCGGACTCCCAAGTCGACCTGTTGGCCCCTCCACTGGACTTTTACGGCAGAAACTCTCTTGGATCTCAACTGGAGATCCTGCATATCAATGATAGCAACCGGCTCCTCCTCGTAGCGCAACTTCTCATCCAACTGAATAGTGCTGAAATCAACCACGTGAGAGAAGTCGGCGCAGTACCTTCGGAGCATGTGTCATGACCCGAAATCCCACCTTCGGGTCGTGATGGCGCCTAACGTTGAACTCACTAGACAAGCCAACATTTGAACTAAGCAAACTCATTAACAACTAAAATAAACAAGATAACTTGAGGCATCGATGGTCAACAATATGAGGGTTAACTAAATTCAAAATAATATAGCAACTTCGTTATAAAACCCATATACATATCCCAGAACTGGTGTCACATACTCACGAACTGTCTATGAGATTACTGAATACAATGGTCTGAAAATAAGTACATATGACTGTCTCTGAAACTATAAAATAAGACAGAACTGAAAGAGAAGGGTAGAAGGTGACGCCAAGGCCCACGAACGTCTGTGGGTCTACCTCGAGGTCTCCTGAGTAAACTGGTGGAATGCTACCTCCATCAGTGCCCACCGGGTCCGACTGCAAAGTCTGCACAACATAAATAAGTGCAGGTGTAGCATCAGTACAACCGAACCCATGTACTGAGTAAGTGTCGAGCCTAACCTCGGCGAAGTAGTGACGAGGCTAGGACCGACAACAATATACATACCTGTGAAATTCTATATAATAACAGGAAAATATCGAAGAAAATAAATAGGTAAAAACAGATACGGGAAGAACATGCTGGGGATAAAAAGGGGCAACAATTACTAGCACAGTAGAACAGGGTAATAACTTAAATGAAAAAAAAGAACGAAAGCATGAATCTAACGTCTCAGAACAGATAATGAACAACACAAGGCACGGCATGTCCCCTCGTGCATAATCTCACAATCACTCGGCACGGAATGTCCCCTCGTACATAAATACTAACACATCGGCATGGCATGTCCCCTCGTGCGATAAACAATAAACAACCATCACGGCATGTCCCCTCGTGCATAATCTCACAATCACTCGGCACGGAATGTCCCCTCGTACATAAATACTAACACATCGGCATGGCATGTCCCCTCGTGCGATAAACAATAAACAACCATCACGGCATGTCCCCTCGTGTGATAAATAATGAACAATCAGCACGGCATGTCCCCTCGTGCGATAAATAATAAACAATCAGCACGACATGTCCCCTCGTGCGATAAATAATAAACAATCAGCACGACATGTCCCCTCGTGTGGTAAATAATAAGCAAACAACAATATAACGCGAAACCTAACAATAAGAAATCTCTAGTGTGCAAAAATACTCAACCAAATTATATCGTCCCGGCAAGGGATTCAGCTATAACCAAACTCGCTTAGAAGTACAATTTCAACAGTAAAAGCCTCAACTACACAATTAATCAATAATTTCCCACGTCATGCAACAACATCAATGTATCACTCCTAAATCACCAATTATTCATAGTACAGAGAATATCAAGAACAAGGTACAATTCATCACAATTGACTCATGGGCATGCTTGACCGCAACATATAGGCACTCGTCACCTCGCCTATACGTTGAACATGAATTACACATAGCAAACAAGAATCTATACCTATTCCCTCGAGCGAAGGTTAGGCCAAACACTTACTTCGACTCCAAAGTGCAAGTCAAGCCCCAATCATAGCCTTTCCTCTCGAATCCAACTCCGAATCGATAATATCTAGCCACAATTGAGTTATTAACATCAATAGTTACTCAATAAACAAATTCTAAACCCTAATTATACATTTTCTATTATTCTTCCAAAACTACTAAAATTCGACCCCAGGCCCGCACGCTCGAATCCCGAAAATTCTTGAAGGAATCACCCACCCAAAGCCTAAGGATCATTAATATGAAGTTTTTGCTTGAATTCATGGCATTAAACGGACAATGCGCAAATTTTCTCAAAAACCCTAAACTTACTACCCAATTCTTGATTTTCCATTAATTTAGTAGTAAAACCTATTAATAATTCATGCATGAAACTAGTATTAGGAAGGAATTAACTTACCTTAAAAGTATCTAGGTCATGGTGTGTTCTTCCCAAGCTCACAAGTCTCTAATGGAGTTTTTGGTATGAAGAGAATGAAGAAATCCTGAGTTTTTGCATTTAAAAACAGTCGGGCCTATAGGGATTCTGCACCTGCGGCTCGAGGACCGCACCTGCGGTCTCGCTCCTGCGACCTGGGGTTCGCACCTGCGGAACTGGGCAAGAGGGGCTGGGGTCGCACCTGCGGAGGGATTACCGCACCTGCGGTTCGCTCCTGCGGACAATTGTCCGCACCTGCGAGAAAGGGGGACCTCACCTGGGGTCGCACCTGCGATGCTTGGCGATTGGGCAACAGCACCTGCGGTCACACAAGAAACGGGTGCACCAGCAGCTATTTTAGCTTGTTTTTAGCCCAATTTGGTGTCCGGGAGGCACCTGGGCCCAATTGAGCCCCTGTCCAAATATACCAACAAGTCCTAAATCATAATACGGACTCGCTCGAGCCTTCGGCACACCCAAAACAACACTAAATCTAAAAATCACATCCCAAAACCCCTAAAATCCTAACTTAAGAAACTTCAAGTTCTTGATTCTATAACAATGCGCCGGACCGGACTATACAACTCGCAATGACATCAATTTTTGCAGACAAGTCATAAATGACATAAAGGGACTATTCCCGGTCTCGGGATCACATTCAAACCTCGATAACATAGAATCACTCTCTAAACCAAATCTCAAATTTAAGGAAATCCTTATAACTTCATTAGCCCTCAATTTCCCATTTTTGATCCGAAACACGTCAAATCAAGTCCGTTCCTCACCAAATTTCACATCTAACTCAAATAACACATATTGAACTTGTTCCGTGCTCCGGTACCATATTACAGGCCCTGTAACACAGGTTTCACATCGAGGTTCATTTTCATAAGCCTCTATTATTTTCAGAAAAAAAATTTCTTTAAAAATTCATTTCTCGGACTTGGGACCTCGGAATTCGATTCTGGGCATACACCCAAGTCCCATATTTCCCTACGGACCCTCTGGGACCATCAAATAACGGGTCCGGGTTCGTTTACCAAAAATGTTGACCGAAGTCAACTTTATTCAATTAATTATCATAATTTCAATTCTTTATTAAGTTTCCACATAAGGCTTCCCGGCTACGTGCCTGGGTTGCGCACGCACATCGAGGTGAGATTAACGGAGGCTTTCGGGGCCTCGAAACACAGTCATAATCAAATTTACATAGGATGACCCTTTTGGGTTATCACAATCTCCACCTCTAAAACAAACGTTCGTCCTCAAACGGACATAGAAAGGTACCTGAATCGGGAAAAGATGGAGATATCGGCTCCGCATATCGGACTCGGACTCCCAAGTAGCTGCCTCAACAGGCTGACCTCTCCACTGAACACGAACTGAAGGATAACTCTTCGATCTCATCTGACGAACCTGTCGAGCCAAAATGGCTACCGGCTCCTCCTCATAAGACAAATCCTTATCCAACTGGACACCGCTGAAATCAAGTACATGAGATGGATCCACAATATACCTCCGGAGCATAGACACATGAAACACCGGGTGTACAGCTGATAAGATCGGCGGCAAGGCAAGTCTGTAGGCCACCTCTCCCACCTTATCCAAAATCTCGAATGGACCAATGTACCTAGGGCTCAACTTTCCCTTCTTCCAGAACCTCATCACGCCCTTCATAGGCGACACTCGAAGGAATACTCGGTCTCCTACCATAAATGCCAAATCTCGAACTTTGCGATCCGCATAACTCTTCTGCCTGGACTGAGCTGTACGAAGTCTATCCTGAATAATCTTCACCTTGTCCAAGGAATCCTGGACTAACTCAGAACCCAACAATCTGGCCTCTCCTGGCTCAAACCATCCGACTGGAGACCGACACCGTCTACCATACAACGCCTCATACGGAGCCATCTGAATGCTTGACTGGTAGCTGTTGTTATAGGCAAACTCAGCTAAGGAAAGAACTGGTCCCATGAACAACCAAAATCAATAACACAAGCCCGCAACATATCCTCCAAAATCTGAATAGTACGCTCGGATTGTCCGTCTGTCTGAGGATGAAATGCTGTGCTCAAATCAATCTGCGTACCCAACTCTCGCTGAAATACTCTCCAGAAATGGGAGGTAAACTGAGTACCCCTGTCTGATATAATGGATAAGGGCACACCATGAAATCGAACAATCTCTCTCATGTATATCTTTTCCAACTTCTCCGCTGAATATGAAACTGATACCGGAATGAAGTGCGCTGACTTGGTCAGCCTATCCACCACAACCCAAACCGCATCAAACATCCTCTGAGTCTGTGGGAGTCTAACTACAAATTCCATAGTGACACGCTCCTCATCCAACCATCGGGTCTCAGGTGCTCGTACTTAACCTGCTGACAGTTCAAGCACCGAGCTACATAAGCTACAATATCCTTCTTCATCCTCCGCCACTAATAATGCTGTCGCAAGTCCCGGTGTCTTTGTGGCACCCCGATGAATGGAATACCATAAACTATGGCCCTCCTGTAGTATCAACTCATGAATACCATCAACATCAGGTACACAAATACGGCCATGCATCCGCAGAACTCCCTCATCATCAACCGTAACATGCTTGCCACCTCCGTGCCGGACTGTATCTCTAAGAACACATAAATGACGATCATCATACTGCCTGGCCCGAATACGATCATACAATGAAGAACGGGCCACGATATGGGCCAACACACTGCCAGTCTCAGAAACCTCCAACCTCACAAATCAGTTGGCTAAAGCCTGAACATCCAATGCAAGAGGTCGCTCTCCGACTGATAAATAAGCGAGACTACCCATACTGACTGACTTCCGGCTCAAAGCATCGGCCACCATATTGGCCTTCCCCTGATGATAAAGAATGGTAATATCATAATCTTTCAGTAACTCTAACCACCTTGTCTGCCTCATGTTCAACTCCTTTTGCCTGAATAAATACTGTAAACTCTTATGATCCGTAAACACCTCACAAAGCACACCATACAAGTAATGCCTCCAAATCTTCAATGCATGAACAATAGCTGCAAGCTCCAGATCATGAACGGGATAGTTCTTCTCATGAATCTTCAACTGACGAGAAGCATAGGCTATAACCTTGCCGTCCTACATCAACACCGCACCAAGCCCAACCCGTGAAGCATCACAATACATGGTACACGGTCCTGAACCTTGGGGCAAAACTAACAATGGTGTCGTGGTCAAGGTCGTCTTGAGCTTATGAAAGCTCGCCTCACACTCATCCGACCACCTGAATTGGGAACACTTCTAGGTCAACCTGGTCATCGGGGTTGCTATAGATAAAAAGCCCTCCACAAATCGGCGATAATAACCTGCTAAGCCCAAGAAACTCTGAATCTTTGTAGCTGAAGTGGTCCTAGGCCAATTTTTGACTTCTGAAATCTTCTTGGGATCCACCTGAATACCCTCTGATGAAACCACATGGCCTAGAAATGCAACTGAACTCAACCAAAACTCACACTTGGAGAATTTGGCATACAACTGACTATCCCTCAGAGTCTGGAGGACGACTCTAAGGTGCTTCTCATGTTCCTCTCGGCTGCGAGAGTATATCAATATATCATCAATGAAAACAATAACGAACGAGTCCAAATAAGGCCTGAACACTCGGTTCGTCAACTCCATAAAAGCAGCGGGGGCATTTGTCAACCCAAAAAACATCACCAAAAACTCATAGTGCCCATAACGAGTGCGGAAGGCTGTCTTAGGTACATCAGACACCCTAATCCTCAACTGATGGTAACCAGATCTCAAGTCTATCTTGGAAAACAATGTAGCACCCTGAAGCTGGTCAAATAGATCATCAATCTTTGGCAGAGGATACTTATTCTTGATAGTAACCTTATTCAGCTGCCGATAGTCAATACACATCCTCATTGAGACATATTTCCTCTTGACAAACAACACTGGAGCACCCCAGGGAGAAACACTAGGCCTAATGAAGCCTTTATCCAACAACTCCTGCAACTGCTCCTTCAATTCCTTCAACTCTGGCGGGGCCATACGATACGGCGGAATAAAAATGTGCTGAGTGCCCTGAGTCACCTCAATACAAAAGTCAATATCCCTGTCGGTTTGCATACCCGGCAGGTCAGCAGGAAAAACCTCTGCGAACTCACGAACCACAGGTACAGACTCCATATAAGGAACCTCAGCACTAGAATAACGAACATAGGCCAAATAGGCAAAACAACCCTTCTCGACCGTACGCCGAGCCTTCATATAAGAAATAATTCTGCTAGAAGAATGACTAGGAGTCCCTCTCCACCCCAAACAAGGTACTCCTGGTAATGCTAAGGTCAATGTCATGGCATGACAGTCCAGAATAGCATGATATGGAGATAGCCAATCCATCCCCAATATAACATCAAAGTCAACCATATCCAGAAGTAAAAGATCAACCTGAGTCTCCATACCACCAATAACTACTAAGAAAGCACGGTAGACTCGATCTACCACAATAGAATCACCCACCAGGGTAGACACATATACAGGAGCACTCAAGGAATCACGGGACATGCTCAAGTAAGGGAAAAAATATGAAGACACATAAGAGAAAGTAGAACCCGGATCGAATAATACCGAAGCATCTCGACTGCAAACTGGTATCGTACCTATGATAACTACGTCAGAGGCCTCAGCCACAAGCCTTGTCGGGATAGCATAGCATCGGGGCGGAGCCCCTCCAACCTGCACATCTCTGGGTCTACCTGCTACAGGCTGACCCCTACCTCTCATGACCTGCCCTTTACCTCTATGAGTCTGACCTCCACCTCTAGCACCACGACCACCCCTAGCTGGCTGAGGGGGCGAGGGTGCACCTAATGCGAGAACCATGGCATGGGAACCCTGATACTGAGGACCACCAAAACCTCGGGGGCAAAACCTGGAAATATGCCCCATACCACCGCAAGTGTAGCAAGCCTTTGGCTGCTAAGAATACTGACCCTGGAACTGTCCCTAACGACCAGAATAACCACCCTGAAGACTCTGAATCGGCGGTGCACTGATGGGAGCTGATGGTGCACTACGGGATGCCTGGAGTGCTGACTGATAAGACCTAGGGGGATGACCTCTGCCAAAGGAATCTCTGCCTCCAGATGAGGCACCACTGAAATGGCCGAAATGACGAGGTCTCTTGTCAGACCCCTGACCACCACCCTGGGATAATACCATCTCAATGCGTCTGTCCACATCAGCTGCATCCTGGAAGGAGATATCAGTACCTGTCTCCCTGGCCATCTGAAGTCTGATAGGCTGAGCTAGACCCTCAATAAATCTCTGAACCCTTTCCCGATTAGTGGGAAGTATCATAAGTACATGCCTGGCTAGAGTGATGAACCTGGTCTCGTATTGAGTGACAGACATAGATCCCGTCTGGAGGCGCTCAAACTGCCTCCGAAGATCCTCTCGCTGGGTAATGGGAAGAAACTTCCCCAAGAATAGCTCGGAGAACTGAGCCCAGGTCAATGGTGCAGACCCAGCTGGTCTGGTCAGGCAATAGTCTCTCCACCAAGTTTTAGCGGAACCCGAAAGACGAAATTTAGCAAAGTCAACTCCATTGGACTCCACAACGCCCATGTTCCGAAGAACCTCATAACAGCTGTCTAAATAATCCTGGGGATCCTCTGATGGTGTACCAACAAATGTAGTAGTGAATAACTTGGTGAACCGATCCAATCTCCATAGAGCATCTGCTGACATAGATGCACCCTCGGCTGCTAGTGCCACAATACCCGACTGAGCTACTCCAGCCGTCTGAGGTGCTGGAGCCTGAAACGGAGTGGAAAACTGCTTTGGGGTGTGGATGACAGGAGGGGTCCCTCCTCCAGCCTGAGAATCAGCTGGTGCAATAGGAAAAAAATCAGCCTGAGCCACACTCTCCATAAGTCCCACCAAGCGGAGGAGAGTGTCCTGAAGCACTGGGGTGGCAATGAACCCGTCCGGGACCTGAGCTGGTCCAACTGGAACTATCGGAGTAGGGACCTCACCGGCAAAGTCTACCTATGGGTCCTCTACTAGGGCTGCTGCCCTGGGCTGAACCCTGCCCCTGCCTCGGCCTCTAGCACGGCCTCGGCCCCTCGTAGGAGCAGCAATAGGAGGATCAGGCTGCTGGTCGGTCGATGAGGAAGCACGCATCCTCGCCATCTGCGAGAGAGTAGAATAGAGACTCAATTATTATTTAGAATTCAATTGACACGACAGAGAATGAAAGATGTGAAGTTATTCCTAACTTTGCAGCCTCTAGGGGATAAGTACAGACGTCTCCGTACAGATCCCTCAGACTCTACCAAGTTTGTCCGTGAGTTGTGAGACCTAAGCAACCTAGTGCTATGATACCAACTTGTCACGACCCGAAATCCCACCTTCGGGCCGTGATGGCGCATAACGATAAACCCGCTAGACAAGCCAACGTTTGAATTAATCAAACTCATTAACAACTAAAAGAAACAAGATAACTTGAGGCATCAATGGTCAACAATATGAGGGTTAACTAAATTGAAAATAATATAGCGACTTCGTAATAAAACCTATATACATATCCCAGAACTGGTGTCACATACTCACGAACTGTCTATGAGATTACTGAATACAATGGTCTGAAAATAAGTACATATGAGTGTCTCTGAAACTATAAATTGAGACAGAACTGAAAGAGAAGGGTAGAAGGTGACGCTAAGGCCCACGAACGTCTGCGGGTCTACCTCGAGGTCTCCTGAGGAAACTAGTGGAATGCTCCCTCCGTCAGTGCCCACCGAGTCCGGCTGCGAAGTCTGCACAACATAAAGAAGTGCAGGTGTAGCATCATTACAACCGAACCTATGTACTGAGTAAGTGCCGAGCCTAACCTCGGCGAAGTAGTGACAAGGCTAGGACCGACAACAATATACATACATGTGCGATTCTATATAATAACAGGAAAATATAAATAGGTAAAAATAGATACGGGAAGAACATGCTGGGGATAAAAAAGGGCAACAATTACTAGCACAATAGAACAGTGTAATAACTGAAATGAAAAAAAAGAACGAAACCATGAATCTAACGTCTCAGAACAGATAATGAACAACACAAGGCACGTCATGTCCCCTCGTGCATAATCTCACAATCACTCGGCACGGAATGTCCCCTCGTGCATAAATAGTAACACATTGGCACGGCATGTCCCCTCGTGGTCATAAACAATAAACAATCATCATAGCATGTCCCCTCGTGTGATAAATAATGAACAATCAGCACAGCATGTCCCCTCGTGCGATAAATAATAAACAATCAGCATGGCATGGCCCCTCGTGCGATAAATAATAAATAATCAGCATGACATGTCCCTCGTGTGATAAATAATAAACAAACAACAATATAATGCGAAACCTACAATAAGAAATCTCTAGTGTGCAAAAATACTCAACCAAATTCTATCGTCCCGGCAAGGGATTCAGCTATAACAAAACTCGCTTAGAAGTACAATTTCAACAGTAAAGGCCTCAACTACACAATTAATCAATAATTTCCCACGTCATGCAACAACATCAATGTATCACTCCTAAATCACCAATTATTCATAGTACAGAGAATATCAAGAACACGGTACAATTTATCATATTTGACTCACGGGCATGCTTGACCGCAACATATAGGCACTCGTCACCTCGCCTATACGTTGGACATGAATTAAACATAGCAAACAAGAGTCTATACCTATTCCCTCGAGCGAAGGTGAGGCCAAACACTTACTTCGACTCCAAAGTGCAAGTCAATCCCCAATCACAGCCTTTCCTCTCGAATCCAACTCTGAATCGATAATATCTAGTCACAATAGAGTTATTAACATCAATAGTTACTCGATAAACCAATTATAAAGCCTAATTATACATTTTCTATTATTCTTCCAAAACTACTAAAATTCGACCCCAGGCCCGCACGCTCGAATCCCGAAAATTCTTGAAGGAATCACCCACCCATAGCCTAAGGATCATTAATATGAAGTTTCTGCTTGAATTCATAGCATTAAACGGACAATGCGCAAATTTTCTCAAGAACCCTAAACTTACTACCCAATTCTTGATTTTCCATTAATTTAGTAGTAAACCCTATTAATAATTCATGCATGAAACTAGTATTAAGAAGGAATTAACTTACCTTAACAGTATCTAGGTTGTGGTGTGTTCTTCCCAAGCTCACAAGTCTCTAATGGAGTTTTTGGTATGAAGGGAATGAAGAAATCCCGAGTTTTTGCATTTAAAAATAGTCGGGCCTACAGGGATTTCGCACCTGCGGCTCGAGGACCGCACCTGCGGTCTCTCTCCTGCGAGCTGGGGCTCGCACCTACGGAACTAGGCAAGAGGGCCTGGGGTCGCACCTGCGGAGGGATTACCGCACCTGCGGTTCCGCTCCTGCGGACCTTTGTCCGCACCTGCGAGAAAGGGGGACCTCACCTAGGGTCGCACCTGCGATGCTTGGGACCGCAGGAGCGGTCCCGCACCTGCAACTGGGATACAGCACATGCGGTCACACAAGAAACTGGTGCACTAGCAGCTATTTTAGCTGGTTTTTAGCCCCGTTTGGTGTCCGGGAGGCACCTGGGCCCACCCTATCCCCCGTCTAAATATACCAACAAGTCCTAAATCATAATACGGGCTCGCTCGAGCCTTCAGAACACCCAAAACAACACTAAATCTCAAAAATCACATCCCAAAACCCCTAAAATCCTAACTTAAGAAACTTCAAGTTCTCGATTCTATAACAATGCGTCGGACCGACCTATACAACTCAGAATGACATCAAATTTAGCAGACAAGTCAAAAATGACATAACGGGACTATTCCCGGTCCCAGGATAACATTCGGACCTCGATAACATAGAATCACGCTCTAAACCAAATTTCAAATTTAAGGAAATCCTTATAACTTCATTAGCCTTCAATTTCTCATTTTTGTCTGAAACACATCAAATCAAGTCCGTTCCTAACCAAATTTCACAGATAACTCAAATAACACATATTGAACCTGTCACAGGCTATGGTACCATATTACGGGCCCGGCAACATAGGTTTCACATCGAGGTTCACTTTCATAAGCCTCTATTTTTTTTAGAAAATAATTTTCTTTAAAAATTCATTTCTCGGACTTGGGACCTCGGAATTCGATTCCGGGCATACGCCCAAGTCCCATATTTCCCTACGGACCCTCCGGGACCGTCAAATCACGGGTTCGCGTCCATTTACCAATATTGTTGACCAAAGTCAACTTTATTTAATTAATTATCATAATTTCAATTCTTTATCAAGTTTCCACATAAGGCTTCCCGGCTACGCGCCCGGGCTGCACATGCACATCGAGGTGAGATTAATGGAGGCTTTCGGGGCCTCGCATAGGATGACCCTTTTGGGTCATCACAGCATGGATACATGAAAGACCGAATGAACCCCTGATAAACTGGGAGGTAAAGCAAGCTCATAAGCAACCTCTCCAACTCGCCTCAATACCTCGAAAGGACCTATAAACCTCAGGCTTAGCTTGCCCTTCTTCCCGAACCTCATAATACCCTTCATCAGCGAGACCTTCAACACTACCTTGTCTCCCTCCATAAATGCTACATTACGCGCCCTCTGATCCGCGTAACTCTTCTATCGGGACTATGTTGTGCGGAGCCTCTCCTGAATGAACTTCACTTTCTCCAAAGCATCCTTCACCAGGTCAGTGCCATATAACTTAGCCTCGCCGGGCTCAAACCACCTAATAGGAGAACGAAATCGCTGACCATACAAAGCCTCAAATGGATCCATCTCGATGCTGGACTGATAACTGTTATTGTAAGCAAACTCGGCCAAAGGCAAGAACTGGTCCCACTGACCTCCAAAGTCAATCACACATGCCCTAAGCATGTCCTCCAATATCTGAACTTTGTGCTCCGAGTGGCCATTAGTCTGAGGGTGAAATGTTGTGCTGAGATCTATCTAGGTACCCATCTCGCTGTGCAATGCTCTCCAGAAATGCGAGGTGCACTGGGGACCTCGATCTGATATAATGGACACCGGCACACCGTGCAACCGGACTAACTCCCGAATGTAGATCTGGGCCAACCTCTCAGAAGTATATGTAGTAGCCATTGGAATGAAATGCGCCGATTTGGTCGATCTATCTACAATGATCCAAAGCGTGTCAACCTTCCGCAACGTACGAGGCAACCCAACCACGAAGTCCATTGTGATGCGCTCTCACTTCCACTTAGGAATGGGCATCTGCTGAAGTAGGCCTCCTGGCCTCTGGTGCTCATATTTCACCTGTTGGAAATTAAGACACCTAGCCACATACTTGACTATATCCTTCTTCATCCGCCTCCACCAAAAATGCTGCTTCAAATCGCGATACATCTTCGTAGCACCAGGATGAACGGAATACCATGAACTGTGAGCCTCCTCCAGAATCCTCTCCCTTAGGCCATCCATATTAGGAATACATAAACGGCCCTAAAGTCTCAGAACACCATCCTCGCCAATAGCAACCTCCTTGGCAACACCCTGAATCACTGTCTCTCGTAGCTCTACAAGGTACAGATCATCAAACTGCCGAGCCTTAATCTCCCCCAATAACGAAGACTGAGAAACCACATGTGCTAGAACTCAACGTGGCTCTGAAAGGTCTAATCTGACCAGGCAATTAGCCAGGGACTGAATGTCCAGGGCTAGAGGTCTCTCCTCTGTTGCAATATAAGCCAAGCTACCCATACTCTCTGCCTTCCTGCTTAAGGCGTCTGCTACCATATTTGCCTTGCTCGGATGATAAAGAATGGTGATGTATTAATCCTTCAGCAACTCAAGCCACCTGTGCTGCCTCAAATTAAGATCCATCTGTTTAAACAAGTGTTGTAAGTTGCAGTGGTCTATATAAACCTCGCAGGACACTCCATACAAGTAGTGCCTCCAAATCTTAATAGCATGAACAATCTCCACCAACTCCAAATCGTGCACAGGGTAATTCTTCTCATGAACCTTCAGTTGGTGCGAAGCATAAGCAATAACACTCCCTTCCTGCATCAACACACACCCCAAACCAACACGTGAAGCGTCGTAATACACTGTATTCATCCCTGAACCGAAAGGCAGTACTAGAACTGGTGCTGAAGTCAATGCTGCCTTGAGCTTCTGAAAGCTCGCCTCACACTCGTTGGACCATCGGAACAGGGCATTCTTCTGATTCAATCTAGTCAATGGGGCTGCAACAGATGAAAACCCCTCGATAAATTGGCAATAATAGCCTGCTAGGCCCAAGAAGCTTCTAATCTCTGTAGCTGAAGTAGGACGTGGCCAACTCTGAACTGCCTCAATCTTCTGGGGATCAACCTTGATACCCTCCCCGGATACCACGTGTCCCAAGAATGCCATGAAATCCAACCAAAACTCACACTTGGAGAACTTAGCATATAGCTTCTGTTCTCGCAAAGTCTGGAGCACAACTCTCAAATGTTGCTCGTGCTCCCCCAGGCTACGTGAGTAAATCAAGATGTTATCAATGAAAACGATGACAAAGGAATCAATATACGGCCTGAACACCCTGTTCATCAAGTCAATGAACGCTGATGGGGCATTAGTCAAGCCAAAGGACATCACCAAGAACTCATAGTGGCCATACCTCGTACGAAAAGCAGTCTTCAGAACATCTGAGGCACGAATCTTCAGCTGGTGATACCCCGCTGCTGAACTGACCCTTGCCCCTGCCTGGTGAACCTCTGAAATCTCCGAAAAATCTAACTCTCTTATCCTGCTGACCCTGCTCTCTGCCCCTCGATCGATAACCCTCAATCCGACAGGCTATCTCGACCACAAGCTGATAGGGTGTCCCCATCTCCACCTCTCGGGCCATGTTGGCCCTAATACCTGAGTGGAGCCCAACTACAAATCTCCACACTCTCTCAGCGTCAGTAGGAAGTATCATAAGGGCATGACGAGAAAACTCAGAAAACCTGGCCTCGTAGTCTGTTACTAACATCTTCCCCTGCTCGAGCTGCTCAAACTGATACCGCAGCTCTTCCTTCTCGGAGGGTGGAATATATCATTCCAGGAATAACTGAGTGAACTGCTCCCAAGAGATAGGAGGGGAACCTGCTGGTCTACCAAGGATGAAGGACTGTCACCATCTGCGGGCTCTGCCCTCAAGCTGAAAAGAAGTGAAATCTACGCCATGGGACTCTAATATCCTCATGTTGTGCAGTATGTCCCTGCACTTGTCAATGAAGTCCTGAGCATCCTCACCTCGCTCACCCCCGAAGACTGGAGGGTGCAATAGTTGCTACCCGACATGGCATAATAGTAGCTACGCACGGACTCTCATCACTTCGTGCGTGCGTAGACCCCACAAATAAGGACATTTCTATTGGGACAATTCCCTCTTACAAGGTTAGAAAGGAGACTCGCCTCGTGCCGAGCCTACTTTCCGGGTCAAGAACGCGCCCAAAACTCTAAACTCTACACCCGAGGACTCAAATATATCCAAATGTTATACAAATACATTAATTTGTGCTCAAAGAATGGAAATTCTCCTATTTAATTAGTAAATTCATCATTCTTGAAGAAATTCCAAAATTCACCCCAAGCCCGCACGCTCGGATTCCGATAATTCACGAAGGAAACACTTACCCATAACCTAAGGATTGTCAATACATGATTTTTACTCGATTTCATAGCTAATTGTCGGGTAATCCCCTAATTTTCTCGAAAGACCTAGGTTACTACCCAATTCTTGATTTTCACTAATTTAGAAGGTTAATTTAGCTAAGAACTCACAACTAAACTAACTTTGGGGTAGAATTTACTTACCTCTCAGTGGTTGGGTCGTGGAGTCCTTTTTCCAAGCTCTCAAAGTCTTTTAATGGAGGAAAGAATGAGGAAACAATGAAGAATCCCGTGTTTTAAAGAAACACATTGCTTAACAGTGGTTCCGCATCTGAGGCTCAAGGACCGCACCTGCGGTCTTGCACCTGCAAATTAGGGCTCGCACCTACGGAAATGGACGAGACGACCTGGGCCTGCACCTGCAGAGAAGAGACCGCATATGCGGCTCCGCTCCTGCGGAACTTTGTCCACACCTGCGAGAAATGGGCTGCCCGTTGGGGGTTGCACCTTTGAGGCTGGGACCACAGGAGCGGTCCCGCACCTACGACTGGGCAACCGCACATGCGGTCACACCAGAACAGGTGCACCAGCAGCTTATTCAGGTGGTTTTTGGCCTCGTTTGGTGTCCGAGCCCCCGTCCAAATATACCAAAAAGTTCCAAATCACAATACGGACTCGTTCGAGCCTTCGGAACACTCAAAACAACGCAAAAATGCATAATCATACCTCAAAACCCCTAGAATCAAAACATGAGAACTTCAAGTTCTTGAATTCGATAAAAATGCGTCGAACCGACCTATACTACTCAAAATGACACCAAAATTTGCAGGAAAGTCATAAATGACATAGAGGAACTATTCCTAGTCTCGGAATTCCGTTCGGACCTCGATAACACAAAAACACGTTCCAAACCAAATTTCAAACTTAAGGAAATTCTTATTTTGATATTGGGCGTCGAAACGCTCCCGGATCATCCAAAACCCATTCCGAACATACGCCTAAGTCTGAAATCGTCACACAAAGCTATCAGAATCGTCAAAACTCAATTCCGAGGTAGTTTACTCAAAATGTTGACCGACGTCAAACTTGGCCAAAAAGGGCCAACCTTAAGTAACTAAGTATTCCTATACCACTCAAAACACTTTCGAATCCCGAACAACCCGTCCCCACAAGTCATAAATCACAATAAGCCGCTATGGGAAGTTTCATTTAGGGGAACGGGGTCCGATAACACAAAACGATCAGTCGGGTCGTTACAGTGTCCTTGATCATTATGGAACTCACACCAGAAATCTGGGTTCCTTTTATTTGGGTTTGACCACATTTCTTTGGGCCATCGAACCTTATCACCTATATTTCTTAGTATTGAAACTAGTTCGGAAGTACTTACATTGAATGTGTGATCCCCAATTCATGCATTACCTCTAGTTCGTTCATCTCGATCCTTTCTAGATCTTGATGAGGATAAGTCTGCATCTCTGCTTGATGGTCTATATTCTGATCGAGTGTTTTCAAAATTTGGACGAATTTTTCATCCTGAGGGTCCCATATAAGGATCGTACTTATTTTTACCTAATCTCCTGTCTGACTCGGAATGTCTGGAACCGATACGATTGTCGTCTTTTGAACGTGCAATGGTATCTTCTTCTATATGAAGTTTGGTGTTATACATGTTATAGACGTCATTCAATTTTGTAGCTGGGAATTCTCTCAAGCTTTCATTGAGTCTTCTCGTGGCTTCTGAGCTTTTGTCATTTAGATTGCTTGCAAATTCCATGGTTGCCCAATTATCAGGCACCCTTGGTAGTTGCATTCTTTCTCACTGGAACATGTCTACAAATTTACGAAGTAGTTACGTGTCTCCTTGCTTTATTTTAAATATGTCATATATTCTTTTCTCGACATTTTGCGCACCGGAGTGTGCTTTTATGAAAGAATCTGCAAGCTCAGCAAAAGAATCAATAGAGTTTTCAGGGAGAAGAGAATACCATGTTAATGCTCCTTTGTAAGTGTTTCTCCAAAATTATTGACTAAGATCGACTCAATTTCTTGTTTTGTTAAGTCGTTGCCTTTCACTCTGGTGGTAAAAGCAGTCACGTGGTCGCGTGGGTCGGTTGTTCCGTCATACTTGGGAACATCAGGCATTTTGAATTTCTTGTGTATAGGCAAGGGTGCCGCACTTGGTTTCCAAGGTTGTTGAGAATATCTATCAACGTCAATGCCTTTGATAACAGGTGGTACTCCAGGAATTTGCTCGATTCGATCATTTTGTTCCTTCGCCTGTTTCTGCAAGGTTAGTAATAAATTTTGTAGTTCAGAGTTATTAGTCATACCTGGTCTTGTTTTGAGAGATTCATTAGGAGTATCTTCCCTTACTGAGTTTACCAACCCATATTAGGTATTTTCCACGGTGATGGTATTATCGGGAGGTGGTGTCAGTGATGCAGGTGATGCCGCTGGTAATCCCCTTGCGAATTCTTGCAGAGCCTGGCTCACATACTTTGCAATCATTTGCTTCACTTGATCTTGTTCTACCATTTGATCATTATCATTGTTGTTGTTGTTGTTGTTGGATCTTTCTTGGGATTGTTCTCTTGAACCTCTTGGGGATCCAGGAGGTGATGGAGTCCCATTTCGTTGTTGGTTATTGTCGTTGGGGTTCGACATTATTCAGAGGATATCGCTTGAAAAGTAAACAAAAATTATCAAATTCCCGGTAACGGAACCAATTTGTTTAACCAAAGAACTAAACCCTTTGACCAAAGCTATTTTTAGGATGAACACGGGTTTCTGAGAATCAAGGAAATAATGATAATTATGAATGAGTAAGTAAATAGAAAATAATAAGATGCACGGAAAAGTAAAGTGTACTAAGTTCGCAGTGCGGATGCCATTTACAAGTTATATTTTATTCCCTTATATAGATCCTTAATATAACGTCTACCTCTTGCAATGATCGCTCATTAATGACTAATTATTACATTAATATAACGTTACAAAGAATAACCGTAACTGTTGCGTGAAGGTTGTGTAACGTGTGGATCATTAATTGAAGATCTCTGAATTTGCTCGTAGCTCTGTCCGAATTCATTCTGACCGTGTCTCTTCTTTGTTTCAATCAGGTGGAGTTTCCCGTAGCTGATTACCCTGTAGGTATATTGTGTCGTGCCTCTTTGGCCCGTACCTCTTTATAGAAGTTTGTCCAGTTGTCATGTTTTTATTGCTCCATGTAACTGGCTGAGTCATCAAGTCTTATTACACGTGTGAAGCTCTTTTTTACCAATACAACAATACTTGGCAATAATCTAATGAAAACAAATAGTCAAATAGTATATGTGGAATAATTCAATTACGTACTTGAACATATTTCTAAAAGTCGCTTATAAATAAATATTTTCATCTATTCACTCGTGACCAAAATTTAATGAGCTCCAAATAGTTTATCTTATCCTACCGTTTTACATTTTTAAAGTATGGGGTCCTACTCTACAATATTATCAATACTTTTTTGTTTGTTTATTGGTCTAACGTTTAAGACTTCACTAAAACATCAAAAGAAAAACACAAAAATGATAATCCAAATGCATTCTTGATATGTATAACATCAAGGCAAAAGTACATGTGATTCTTATTCAGGTCTTAGATTTATTACAGCAAAGATCATCACTTGACCATATAAACCTCAACAATCATAAAACAATCAAGCCGGGAAGCAAATAAATGAAAAACGGAAAAGGGATCATGTTAAACAAAATTTTGGTAGTGCATAGGTACTCGTCACCTCACCTATACACTACACACAAGCAATTTCACATAGCAATCAGGTTGGGGATTCCTACTCCCTCAAGTCAAGGTTAAACCAAGCGCTTACCTCAATTTCGCAGGACACTCACTGTTCAATTATAGCTTTTCCTCTTGAATTCACCTCCAATACACTCGAATCTAACCATAATTAACTTAATATCATTAATTAACGCTAAAGGAACTAACTTTACTGAAAATTATATTCCTAAGTTTTTGTCACACCCCAAAATCGAGGAGAGCGACAGGCGCTCAACCGAGTAAAACCCGACTAAGCAAGCCTGTTAGGTTTCATTCTACCCAAACGAATTTATGAATAAATAGGAGATAAATTCTATCAATCATACTATATAAAAATTTCATTTACTTCCATTTTTGTTTTCATTATCAATTTCAACCATAATAACAAGAATATTACAATTAATAGATACGAAGGGAACATTCTGCCAAATAACAACATTTCTAGTTCAAATTTTTTGCCACGCCCCAAAACCGAGGGACGAGACCGGCGCCCAACCGGATGAACCTAGTCAAGCGGACCTGGATTGCCTTTCCTACCCAACGCATTACCCCATGTTCATGATATACATTGTTCCATAGAATTAGTCAATTTAGATACAAAGTACGATTTACAACATAAGTTCATTTTCCTCTTTTTAACTTTCAACATTTGATAATCCAAAAACATATATAATACATACAACTTTTCCGATGCGATCCACAACTACGAGCGATTACAACTACCGCCCAAAATATACATATATACAACCCACACAGTGTCTACGGAGCCTCTAAGAGTACTAGGAGTTTTACATAAACTTGCCGGCAACAAGGCCCCGGCTATACCTTTTACAGCATAAGCAATAGAGAATGATATAGTCCACACATGCCCCCAAGAGGAAATGGGGCTCACCAGAACTGCTGAAAAGATGAAGAGTAGGCACCACTAACGGCGGGCTGAGCTACCTGCTATGGAACTACCTACATCCATATAAAAGATGTAGTGCCCTCGGCAAAAGGGACGTTAGTACCGTTGAATAGTAATAGTATGTATGAACAAAGTTTATTCTAAGTAAAATCAAATAGTACACAATTGGAAGACAGTCAGGGCAACCACACAGATACCACATAAATATACAGAAAATCACAATGAAGATTTCACAGTTACTCATTTCAATTATTCATCTGTTCACATTTCACCCTTATTACCTCTCCACCTTTATTACTTCGTGTTGCGGCACACAACCCGATCCCACCGTACATTCACATTTTACCCTTATTACTTCGTGTTGGGGCGTGCAACCCGATCCCACCATATAATCACATCTCACCCTTATTACTTTGTGTTGTGGCGTGCAACCTGATCCCACCGTACAATCACATTTGATAGCAACAACAACCAATCAATTAAATAACAAGGATTTCCATCATCAAGAACATAAGTTCATATCAACCCATAACTATGTGAAATCAAGGCACAATGGTCCTTATCAATCAGTGATTCATATATGGTGTTGCCAAAATTATTTAACCCAACTAATTCAATTCACAATTTATGTTCATCATTTTCCACACACGGCCTTTAGCAATTAAATACATTCTCACATTAGGGTACATTAACATTATTTCATTTAGTAGCACATACTCCCATATCGACATATTTGAACGTTTAACAAGCCTTACACATGATATGATAATGCAACGACCCGAAATCCCACCTTCGGGCCATGACTGCGTCTAACGTTGAACGCGCTAGACAAGCCAACGTTTGAACTAAATAAAACTCACTAACAACTAAAGCGAACAAGATAACTAAGGCATCGATGGCCCACAATATGAAGTTTAACAAATTACAAAAAATAATATAGCAACTACGAAATAAATCCCATATACAAATCCCAGAACTGGTGTCACATACTCACGAATGGTCTAAGAGATTACTAAAACAAAGGTCTGAAAATAAGTACATAGGACTGTCTTTGAAATATAAAGTAAGACAGAGCTGAAAGTGAAGAGTAGAAGGTGACACCAAGGCCCACAAACGTCTGCTGGTCTACCTCAATGTCTCCTGTATGAACTGATGAGATGCTCCGACCGTCAGTGATCACCGGGTCCGGCTGCGTAGTCTGCACAACATAAAGAAGTGCAGGTGTAGCATCAGTACAACCGACCCCATGTACTGAGTAAGTGCCGAGCCTAACCTCGGCGAAGTAGTGACGAGGCTAGGACCGACAACAATATATGTACCTGTGCAATTCTATATAATAACAGGAAAAATGTCAACGGAAATAAGCAAGCAAGACAGATACGGGGAGAACATGCTGCGGGTAAAAGGGGCAACAAAATGCTAGCACGGTAGAACAGGGTAATAACTGAAATGTAAAGATAAGAGCAAGAATTTAACTTCTCAAACAGATAATGAATAGCATAAGGCACGGCATGTCCCCTCGTGCATAACCACACAATCACTCAGCACGGAATGTCCCCTCGTGCGTATATAATAACACTCGGCACGGAATGTCCCCTCGTGCGTATATAATAACACTCAGCACAGAATGTCCCCTCGTGCATAACCTCACAATCACTCGGCATGGAATATACCATCGTGCGTATATAATAACACTCGGCACGGAATTTACCCTCGTGCATAACCTCACAATTACTCGGCACAGAATGTCCCCTTGTGCGTATATAATAACACTCGGCATGGAATGTCCCCTCGTGCATAACCTCACAATTACTCGGCACGGAATGTCCCCTCATGCGTATATAATAATCAGTGATCAACACGGCATGTCCCCTCGTGTGATAAGTAACAAACCGTCGGCACGGCATGTCCCCTCGTGCGACAAATAATAAAACAAAACAACAATATAATGTGAAAGTCAACATTAAGAAGTCTCAAGTGCATGGAAATGCTCAATAAAATTCTATTGTCCTGGCAAGGAGAAATAATCACTTACAAACTCAACAAATGCCCGACAAGGGTCTCAGTTATAACCAACCTAGCATCAGAAATACAATTTCACAGTGTAAGCCTCAACTGAAACAAATAACCCAATAACTCCCCACGTCATGAAGCAACATCAAGGTATCACTACTAATTCACCAATTACTCATAGTACGGGGAATATTAAGAACACAGTAAGTTTCATCACAATTGACTCACGGGCATGCTTGACCGCAACATATAGGCACTCGTCACCACGCCTATACATTGGACATGAGTTAAACATAGCAGATAAAACTCAATACCTAATCCCTCAAGCTGAGGTTAGGCCAAACACTTACCTCGGCTCCAAAAATGCAAGTCAAGCCTCAATCACAGCCTTCCCTCTCGAATCCAACTCCGAATCGGTAATATCTAGACATAATGGATTTATTAACATCAATAAGTACTCAATAAACCAATTCCCAAGCCTAATTATACATTTCCTACTATTCTTCCAAGAATACTAAAATTCGACCCCGGGCCCACATGTTCAGATTTTCGAAAATTCATGAACGAATCAATTACCCGGAGTCTAAGGATCGAAGTTATGTGATTTATACAAGAATTCATGGCCTAACATGGAAAGTCACAAAATCCTCAAGAACCCTAAAATTACTACCTAATTCTATGATTTTTAGATGATTTAGTAGTGAATTTAACTAGGAATTAATGTTAAAACTAGAAGTTTATGGGGTTTAACTTACCTCTTACAGTGAGTGGTCGTGTGAGGTGCTGCCCAAACTTGGATGCCCTCTAATGGAGGTTGATGGTGGATAGAATGAAGAAAACCCGAAATTTTGGACATTTAAGAGGGGCTGCCAACAGGGATTTCCGCACCTGCGACCTTAGGACCGCAGGTGCGGTCTCGCGCCTGCGGGAAAATGATCGCCCATGTGGAAAAGGGCCTAAGACCTTGGGCTCGCACCAGCGGACTTTGGGCCAGAGGGCTGAGGATCGCACTTGCGGAGGGATTTCCGCACCAGCGGAGGATCCGTACCTGCGAGGCTGGGACCGCAGGAGCGGTCCCGCACCTGCGGCTGGGCAACCGCACCTGCGGTCACACCAGCAACAGCTTCACCAGCAATTGTTTTAGCTGGTTTTTGGCCTCATGCAGGGTCTGGGAGGCACTTGGGCCCATCCGAGCCCCCATCCAAATATACCAACAAGTCTCAAATCATTAGACGGACTTGCTCGAGCCCACGGAACACTCAACACAGCCCTAAAACTCAAAATCACCCTCCAAAACCCCTGAATTCAAAACATAAGAACTTTGAAATTCTAGAATTCTATAACGATGCGCCGGACTGACCCATACAACTCGGAACGACTTCAAACTTTGCAGACAAGTCATAAATAATGTAGCAGAACTATTCCCGGCCTCGAAATTGCATTCGGACCTCGCTAGAATAAAATCACATTCCTAACCAAATTTCAAGTTTTATGAACATCCTCAAAACTTTACTCTAAATCTCTCATTTTCATCTGAAACCCGTCAAATCAAGCCCGTTTTACACCAAATTTCACCGATGGCACATATAACATATAATAAATCTGTTTCGGGCTCCGGAATCGTAATACGGGCCCGGTAACATGGCTTTCACATAATTACTCATTTTCAAAATCCTTTATTATTTCCAGAAAATAATTTTCTTTAAAAATTCATTTCTCGAGCTTGGGACCTCGGAATCCGATTCCGGGCATACGCCCAGGTCCCATATTTTCCTATGGACACTCCGGGACCGTCACATCACGGGTCCGGGTCCGTTTACCAAAAACGTTTACCAAAGTCAACTTTATTTAATTATTCAATTCAAAAATCCCATTTTTATCAAATTTTCACATGGAAGCTTCCCGGCTACCTGCCTGGGATGCGCACGCATATCGAAGTGACATTAACGGAGGTTTTCGGGGCCTCGAAACATAGATTTAGCTAGAATTACTTAGGATGACCTTTTGGGTCATCACAATCTCCATCTCTAAAACAAACGTTTGTCCTTGAACGGACATAGAAAAGTACCTGAGTCTGAGAAAAGATGGGGGTAACGACTCCTCATATCGGACTCGGACTCCCAAGTAGCTGCCTCGGCAGGCTGACCCCTCCACTGAACACGGACCGAAGGATAATTCTTCAACCTCTATTGGTGATTCTACCTATTTAATATGGCTACCGACTCCTCCTCATAAGTCAGATCCTTGTCCAATTGGACACCGCTGAAGTCAAGAACATGAGATGGATCTGCAATATACCTCCGGAGCATGGATACATAAAACACTGGATGCACTGCTGATAAATGCGGTGGCAAGGAAAGTTTGTAGGCCACCTCTCCTACCTTATCTAAAATCTCAAATGGACCAAAATACCTAGGGCTCAACTTGCCCTTCTTTCTGAATCTCATCACGCCCTTCATAGGCGACACTCGAAGGAACACTTGGTCTCCTACCATGAAAGCCAAATCTCGAACTCTACGATCTACATAACTCTTCTGCCTGGACTGAGTTGTACGAAGCCTATCCTGAATAACCTTCACCTTATCCAAGGCATCCTGGACTAACTCAGAACCCAATAATCTAGCCTCCCCGAGCTCAAACCATCCGACTGGAGATCGACATCGCCTACCATACAACGCCTCGTATGGAGCCATATGAATGCTCGACTGGTAACTGTTGTTGTAGGAAAACTCTGCTAAGGGAAAGAACTGATCCCATGAATCACCAAAATCAATAACACATGCCCGCAACATATTCTCCAAAATCTGAATAGTACGCTCGGACAATCCGTCCGTTTTGGGGATGAAATGTTGTGCTCAACTCAATCTGTATTCCCAACTCTCGCTTAAATACTCTCCAGAAATGGAAGGTAAGCTACGTACCTTGGTTTGATATGATAGATAAGGGCACACCGTGCAATCTGACAATCTCTCTCATATAGATCTGAGCCAACTTCTCTACTGAAGATGAAACCGCCACCGGAATGAAATGTGCTGACTTGGTCAGCCTATCTACAACAACCCATACTACATCAACCATCCTCTGAGTCCGTGGGAGTCCAACTACAAAATCCATCGTGATACGCTCCCACTTCCACTCGAGAAGATGAATCTGCTACATCAAACCAACGGGTCTCTGGTGCTCATATTTAACCTGCTGACAATTCAAGCACCGAGTCACATAAGCCACAACGTCCTTCTTCATTCTACGCCACCAATAATGCTGTCGTAAGTCCTGGTACATCTTCGCGGAGCCCGGATGAATGGAATATCGGTAACTATGGGCCTCCTACAATATTAACACATGAATGCCATCAACATCCGGAACACATATACGAGCCTGCAATCTCAAAACTCCCTCAGCATCAACTGTGACCTGCTTGGCACGTCCGTGCCGAACCGCATCCCTAAGAGCACACAAATGATGATCCTCATACTGCCTGGCGCGAATACGGTCATACAATGACGAACGAGCGACGGTATGGGCTAAAACACTGCCACCCTCAGAAACCTCCAATCTAACAAATCGATTAGCTAACGCCTGAATATCCAAAGCCAAAGGTCGCTCTCCAACTGATAGATAAGCCAAACTACCCATGCTGGATGACTTTCGGCTCAAGGCATCAGCCACCACATTGGCCTTTCCCGGATGATAGAGAATAGTAATGTCATAATCTTTCGGCAACTCTAACCACCTCCTCTTCCTCATATTCAACTCCTTTTGCTTAAACAAGTATTGCAAACTCTTGTGATCAGTGAAGACCTCACACGGTACCCCATACAAATAGTTCCTCCAAATCTTCAAGGCATGAACAATAGCTGCAAGCTCCAAATCATGGACTGGATAGTTCTTCTCATGAATCTTCAACTGACGTGAAGCATAGGCTATAACCTTCCCATCCTGCATCAACACTGCACCAAGCCCAACTCTCGAAGCATCACAATACACGGTATAAGAACCTGAACCTGTGGGCAGTACCAACACTGGTGCTGTGGTCAATGCTGTCTTGAGCTTCTGAAAGCTCGCTTCACACTCCTCCGACCATCTGAACTGAACACTCTTCTGCGTCAACTTGGTCATGGGGGATGCTATAGATGAAAACCCCTCTATGAACCGGCGATAATAGCCTGCTAGGCCCAAGAAACTCTGAATCTCTGTGGCTGAAGTGGGCCTAGGACAATCTCTAACTACTGAAACTTTCTTCGGATCCACCTGAATGCCCTATGCCGATACCACGTGGCCCAAGAATGCCACATAACTCAACCAGAACTCACACTTAGAAAACTTGGCATACAACTGCCTATCCCTCAGAGTCTGGTGGACGACTCGAAGGTGTTGCTCGTGCTCCTCTCGGCTATGAGAGTATATAAAAATATCATCTATAAACATGATCACAAATAAGTCGAAATAAGGCCGGAATACCCGATTCATCAACTCTATGAAAGCAGCGGGGGCATTAGTCAATCCGAACGACATGACCAAAAACTCATAATGCCCATAACGAGTGCGAAAAACTGTCTTAGGCACATCAGAAGCCCTAATCCTCAGATGATGATAACCAGACCTCAAGTCTATTTTAGAGAACACCGTAGCACCCTGAAGCTGATCAAATAAGTCATCAATCCTC